>CM033641.1:121404320-121541179 GCA_019512145.1 Engystomops pustulosus | reverse complement strand
CGAGTCTCCCATTGACTTCAATGGGGTTCGTTATTCGAGACGAGCACTCGAGCATCGGGAAAAGTTCGTCTCGAATAACGAGTACCCGAGCATTTTAGTGCTCGCTCATCTCTAATCTTTAATAATTTCACTATTGCACTTTTAGCGGCAGATGTGGAGACAAAGCTGTGTGTGAAACAGAAAAAAATTCCCTTTTCAGGGCAGTGTGAAAAAGGGAGATAGTGAGACAACTTTACTGCATCATCATAATTTATTAGAGAAATAGCAGCAACAGTACACCCCTAAATTGCAGTGTCCAAATTAATTGCATCTGTGTTTTTCAAAATAGTACTTCTTGGGTTTGCTAAATCGATATATTACTAAATTTCAGAGTCCATATTCACTGCATCTGTGTTTTCCTAAATAGCAGTGTTCATCAGATTTGTCGGCTGCACATCCATGATGCGAATCTCCCGTTCCACCACATCCCAAACATTTTGCATCATGAGCTTCAGCTGAAGAATCAAAGATATTAATTTATATATATATATTAACTTATTAGCGCGGATTAAGCAGATTGGCTGAGCCATCCTCTCACTGAAAGAAGTTCACCGGAGTTCAATACACAGAAGGTGCATTGTTCGACTATAATGCATCGTGCCGCGATTACCCGCTTAAGTCCGACAGAGTTCACCATCTTTTTAGTGATGCATCTAAGTGCTTGGGCTTGAGACACAATTTGAAAGTTAAATCCTGCACTCAGTCCAAATCAGTCAGACTGTCCGACGGTACACCCCTAATTTGTGCTGCATGGAAGCCATAAAAAGGTTTGCTTGCGCCACAATCCCAGCACACGCACTTTTTAAATACCTGTGTAAGATGTTTAGCCCCGAAAATGGTCCACAGTCTGACAAAAGGGTGCACGACCCTTAATAGATGAGCCTTAATGAGGAAAATATGTCCTTTCACTGCCAAAAAAGATGCAATGGGGAAAACTAGACCCTTCCTCTCACTGCCATAAAATACAGAATGGGAAAACGGATTAGAAATTAAGTGTTAACGAGCAGTTGGACAGGTGTACCTAATAAAGTGGCCGGTGAGTGTATATATTAACTTATTAGCGCGGATTAAGCAGATTGGCTGAGCCTTCCTCTCACTGCCATAAAATACACAATGGGGCACAGTTACTTACAGGGTCACCAGAGTTCAGAAAGAAGTTCACCGGAGTTCAATACACAGAAGGTGCATTGTTCGACTATAATGCATCGTGCCGCGATTACCCACTTAAGTCCGACAGAGTTCACCATCTTTTTAGTGGTGCATCTAAGTGCTTGGGCTTGTGACACAATTTGAAAGTTAAATCCTGCACTCAGTCCGAATCAGTCAGACTGTCCGACGATACACCCCTTAATTTGTGCTGCATGGAAGCCATAAAAAGGTTTGCATGCGCCACAATCCCAGCACACGCACTTTTTAAATACCTGTGCAAGCTGTTTAGCCCTGAAAATGGTCCACAGTCTGACAAAAGGGTTCGCGACCCTTAATAGATGAGCCTTAATGAGGAAAATATGTCCTTTCACTGCCAAAAAAGATGCAATGGGGAAAACTAGACCCTTCCTCTCACTGCCATAAAATACAGAATGGGAAAACGCTACCTTCTCCAAAACTTTCCCCTGCATGAACAGTGGAGTACCTGTTGGGCCTACAACCCATCCTGCCAGCCATGTCTGGACTGGCCACATAACTTTGCTTCCTCCTGTGCCACCATTACATCCTTGTGAAGTGTTTTTTCTAGCAAGAAAAGAAATGGGTTGGTAGCACAGACGATGGCATCATCAAGGCTGCCCAAAGTGGTGGCATAACTGCAACACGGCACAAATGTCCCTCATGGGGGGGTAGAAGGGTATGAACACTGAAAGTATGCATTGACGGATCGCAGCCGTTCTGTATAATTTGCCAGGAAACTTTACAACACCAAGATAAGCACATGCACAAGGCAATGAATACTGTATGCGTCAACTTGACTTGGCCCAAGGCTGCTCATTTCTGCCTGCTAAGCCTTACTTAGGTTTAAAGTTCAGCGGCATGGGAACAAAACTTTCTGTGAATATTTTTTCTAGCAAGAAAAGAAATGGGTTGGTAGCACTGACGATGGCATCATCAAGGCTGCCCAAAGTGGTGGCATATTGGAAGAACTGCAACACGGCACAAATGTCCCTCATGGGGGGTAGCAGGGTATGAACACTGAAAGTATGCATTGACGGATCACAGCAGTTCTGTGTAATTTGCCAGGAAACTTTACAACACCAAGATAAGCACATGCACAAGGCAATTGATACTGCGTCAACTTGACTTGGCCCAAGGCTGCTCATTTCTGCCTGCTAAGCCTTACTTAGGTTTAAAGTTCAGCGGCATGGGAACAAAACTTTCTGTGAATAATTTTTTTATGTTTTTGTAAATAGTTTGATCTTGGTAAAAAGTTTATGAACCAACATGCCTCCTGTTTCGGACCCAGCTGCCACTACATTAACTCAATGGCCAGTTAAAATGATGAAACGTGCCATGCTTTCATGTCAATTGTGATGTGCGCCTTGTGACTGAAGGCATTGCACATTGTAACTAGTTCCTGTTCCTCCAAACTGTGATTGCCTTTGATTGGTTTTGGGTCAGAAATCCTACACTCCTATACTATTATATGTAATAATAGCGAGCATCCTACACTCCTATACTATTATATGGAATGATAGCAAGCATCCTACACTCCTATACTATTGAATGGAATGGCCGTGAGCATCCAACACTCCTATACTATTGCATGGAATGGCCGCAAGCATCCAACACTCCTATATTATTGAATGGAATGGCCGCAAGCATCCAACACTCCTATATTATTGAATGGAATGGCCGTGAGCATCCAACACTCCTATACTATTGTAAGGAATGGCCGCGAGCATCCAACACCCCTTTACTAATGTATGGAATGACAGAAAGCATGCTTGTGCTGCCACATCACCCGTAAGTGAGAATGGGACCCTTGTTCCGCTGGATTGCTGGAGGTCCATTTACGTGATCGCAGGGGTCTCTGCCGGTCAGCTTCCTGTGGATAGGGGATAACTTGCATACTTGGTACAACCCCTTTAATGCTCTCTTCGGATATTAGAAATGGAGGTTAAGACCATGCCTACTGTAGCTAAAAAGCTGGAATGCTCAGAGCTATCTGCAGTAGGCTACATGGGTGTATGTTAAACATATAACAGACAAATTTGCCCTCACAAAGATTTGGTGGGATTATTTTGTCATTGATGTCTGGTTCATAAAAAATGCACCAGCCATTATAAGAGTTCTTCTGGGAACACATAGTATTAACCACTGAATATTAAGAAGTCTTTGGGATTGAATTATGGGTCTGTCTTATAAACCACATTCTAGAAATGTAGTGGTCGAAATAAACTGCTTGGAAGCTGAATGAATCATGCATTATGCAGATGAAAGGGAATGATCTGGTCAGCTGGCATCCACGCCCGTCAGATGGTGAATCACACCCTACTAGACAGTGCTGTGGTGAAATACATATACAGATCATCTGTGGCTATTACTAGCTATTCTTTAAAAAAGTTGTGGATGGAATACTGAAGAACACTGCAGATTCATTTACAATGGGTACATTAAGTGCTTAAGTTTGTTATTTGTTACAGAGTTAAAGGGGTTGTCCAGTCCTAACAAGATATCCCTTATCCACTGCGTCCCACACCAATCAGCAAATGATCCCCTCTAATGTGGATAGGAATTAACTGTTTATGACTAGATAACCTTTTTAAGGAGAATTTCTGAGTTCCTAAGGCCCCTTCCACACTTGCGTTGCAGATCACTTCAGAGTTTGATCAGGGTGCGATCAGGGTTTGGTCAGTGAAAAACGCACATTTTGCATCAGAGTGCAATCAGTTTTCAGTAAGAGTTTGTTCAGTGTCTCAGTTTTTCACGCGCGTTTTTGATGCAATTTCAATGCAATTTCAATGCATTTTTCACGCGCAGAAAATGCACGTGAAATGGACTTGGGACTGAGCTCTATCTTTTCTATGGCAATTGATGCGTGAAAAACGCATTGCACTTGCATTGCACTTGCAAGTGTCTCAGAGTGCAATGCGTTTTTGATGCATCTCCATAGACTTGTATGGTGCGTTTTTCACGTGCGTGTGTGCGTGAAAAAGAAGGCAAGTCTGAAACACAGACCAATTGAGGTATCAATGGGTCAGAGTGCAATGCAAGATCTGCACGTCAAAAGCATGCGCAGAAAACGCGCGTGAAAAACGCAAGTGTGAAAGGTCCACACATACTGTTTTCTAGAACTGTTAGATTAATATCATTTTATTTTTTTATTTCACTTTTTGATTAATTTTTTAATTATTATTATTATTTCTTTATTTCATTTTTAATCTCATGTTATTATTTTAAGTTACTTTCCCTAGCATATTTTTGGCAGGGCATCTCCTCTATTATTACCCTCATTTGGCAGTACTCTATCCTTTACTACCCCTATTTTACAGCTCTTTTTGGGTCCAAATTTATTTCAAGGGGGTCGTGTTTAGGTTCAAGATTGACATCATGTTTTTGAATGCTTGATTAAATGTTTTTAAATGTTTGGACAAACTTGTCAAACCTGAATTTTGAAAATCTAGACCTTGAAAACATCACTAGAGCTAGACCTAGAGAATATTTCCTTTGATGATTCAGCTTTCTAATGAGACTTATTCTGTAAGTTAAGTAATTAGGGGGAGCTTGGCTTCATTGCAATCTCTGACTTTATTTCATCAGTTCTCATATCTCTTTTCCAGATGATTCCACGATGATGGGTCATGAGAAAAGTTAAACTGTAAGGTGTTAACCTTTGTTTACGCATCCTTTTCAGCTTTATCAACTTACTGGTTTATTAGGTAAAATTTGCTGACAGGTTCCCTTTAGGTACTGTAGAATATTTACTTATACTATAGATTTATGCAAAGTATGTTGAAAAGTAAAAATCTGTTTATAGGACTCTATGTAATGTTCCATATAGGAAGCTTCTGATTCCAAATATCTGACATGCAAATTTGAGAATACAGTAACCAATATTCTCAAATACACAGAAGAAAACCACCAAATAAGTACATAAAATTGTCTTTTCCTACCATCAAAGAGGTTAGAATGTTATTGAATTGCAGAAACTCGGATACAGAAACTATCAGAAAGTGCAATATAGATTCTGTGCTAATTGTGTACATCATGAAAGTTTGCATCATCGTTTACGTAAAGCTTTAAGAATATTTTATTTGACCGTGTTTGGATTTTATATAAGTCGATGTGAAAAATGTTTAATGGTGCTTAAATTGAAGAATATATCACAATTGATGCATGAGTATTTAGGCAATGAATAGTTCATTGGAGTAATATAACCTGAAGGTGAATGTGACCTCAAATGGAGAATGGCTCTGCAGAGACTTGAATCATGACAGGCGTATTGAATTACTTTCTTACTTTTCCATACTATTTTCTATCTCAATCACTTTCACATAAGCAAAAGTTCCTAGTAATGCATCATTTATAAATTACCTTGTTAGTGCATAAAACAAAACACTGCTTTGAAAACAATACCAACTCCTGCTGCGGACTCCAGCATGTTTGATGGAAACCCTTCAAAAGAGTTCATGGCTTAATGGAGGCTGTTTACGTGGGGACTTCGATCTGTACCTGCTGTCCCCTGTCACTCCCTGGAAACTTGGCGGCAGATGTTGTTGCGTTAAGTTGCCTCTGAAGTGGCTTTCTGTCCTAGTCTCCTCACCACAACAGAGTCAAACTATATTAGATCTCTTTATTTGTGCCTCAGGCAAGTTTGGGAGCGCAGCTGTGTCCACCCCCTCTTTACCTTTGGTGTTTAAACCCCCCAGGCAGCAAGTGTGAGACCAAAACTGTTCTGCCACTCTTAACTACATCTGCTGACAATCCAGCAGCCTCGCTGCAGGCTGGTGAAGACCCACGCCTCTGCTCTGAACAGATGTCAGAGACAACCTGCTAGCTCGCACCTGTATCGGCTTCCATAACCTTGCGGTTTGCCAGCTGAAAAATTTATGACTCCCAGGAATTCTTACCATAATCAAAGCCCTTTCTCCTGATTTCTAACTCTGAATGTGTGCGGCCTTCTGAAATACTGGCCCACACTCAGAACTAGCAGACAGCAGTGGGAGATAGCATGGATGTGGAGGGGGTCTAGATGTGTGAAGCCTTTCATACACCATAGTTAAGTTTGCAATATATTAGTGCTGGTGTTTATTAATGACTGCACAAAAGAAAATAAATGCAAGAGTGCTTTGTATCTTTATATCTATCTATTGTATTTAGTCTAACAGCATCTCTAGCCATTGTGTGAAAAATCAAGGAAAACTTCACCAAAGAAAAATGACAAATCGTAACAACATGACTCTCTTTAACATCTTATTAATAATAAAGAAAAAAGTTTTAAATTCTTTCTAAGAGAAAGTTTATATCAGACAAGTGACACTCCGAAATCATAACTATCATTACTAAACTTAGCAGTATCTCAAGGCATTTGAAATGGTGCCAGTTTGTTTCTTTCCACCCTCTGCCAAATCATGACAGATCTCACAGCCTCCCTTTCAAGTCCACAGTGCCCTGAGAATGCCACAGTACCCTGCTGCTTACATGACTTTAGTAGAACAGCCTGCAAAGTCTACAAAGAGCATAACATGTACTGCTTTGGCATAAAATGCTTTCTGTATTTTGTAATACATAAACTGCACGTATATGCTAGTCTATAAACAGCTAGATTTATCAATAGACGGTAGGGAATAATTTAAATACTAACATGTTCACTGTATTCACTGATAGGATGCGCATTGTACACATTTATGTAATTTAGATTTTCAGTTGATTTCAATCTATTGTCACTTTTTTACTTGTCATGTGACTTTAAGACAATATACCTATGGGTAAATTTATAGTTCTTCCGGTATTATGTATCATACAGTTAGATAAATTAAATGTATAAGATGGAAACCGAGCCTTATTTGTCAGAATTTTATGAATTAAAGAAGTGTGTACTAGCACCTTATAAAATAGGTACCTTATATACTCGAGTATAAGCCTAGTTTTTCAGCACAAAAAAATGTGCTGAAAACCCAAACTCGGCTTATACTCGAGTAAAAAATATATAGGTTTTACAAGGTTTTTGTGGTAAAATTAGGGGCCTCGGCTTATACTTGGGTCGGCTTATACTCGAGTATATACGGTAATCTATAATCCTTAGGTAAAAGTATTGGAATACTATTATAATTCTTTCCTAGTAGATTTTTATCCTCATCTTTTCTTTGAAACAAAAGTGCATGAATGGCTGAGCGCTTTTTAGTACTGTTTTGGCTAACCATGTTTTACTTTCACTTTAGGTTTCTTTTTATTAAGGTTTCTTTTTATTGAACAAAATCTTTTTTTTTATTTCAAAAAAAGAAACAGCATAAATGTTCAGAAAACTACAACAGATTCAGTAGTTGTTATTGTTGTTCTGAATTTTTTATTAAATAACCCAGAAATACCTGTCTCCATCATTTTAATTGTGTTATTTGTGGTTAAAAAGAAACTACAAAAAGGACAAAAAGTAATAGTGTTAAACCATCATACTCTTCTTAGTTTAATTAAATAAGTTTTACCTCGTCTCCTTGTTGAGGACGCATTAAAGACACACGATCATACTGCCTTCGTAGCAGAGCCCACAGTGCATCAAGCCGACCCTTAATGCAAAGACATTAAAATATAGGTCAACTTCAGTTTAAATCAACTGATCTATTGATCCAGTCTGGCAATAAAACAAGATCATATTTTTTCATGGATGTCCAAATGGAAATTCAAAAATCCATGGACGTGGCAAAAAATGACCATTTGTATTATATATGCACTTGTTTGTGCATTTTTCTGCAACTTTTCCACATCTGCATCACAATTTGTGGTGCACTGTTTTTAATGGATTCACTGTTTTTATCTAACGAATTAGCTGTTCAGACTAAAGTTAACTGTAGTTGCCATATGAGACTTTTTAAAAAAAAGTCACACAAAATTGCACAAAAGCTCACCTGGTCTCAGGGGAGAACTTGGAAGGAAGAAGCAGGACAAACAACTTTGACACTTTTTTGTTTATAAATTAGAGGCTCTTTTTTTTTTTTAAGCCACAACCAAAAAAGGCAGTAATGTTAGACTAACAGGCCCAAGAAAATCTGAGACACATTAAACTAAGAAACAAGACAATAAAGGAACTAGATATATCTCCCACCTTATTTTATTCAGTCATTAATGAATATATTCTGAACAGAAATATTGTTTATTTGGCTTATATCAATTCCAGTGTTTATATTATTTACTGTTTTTTATCTCATAAAAACTTACCTTGATAGGAGTGTACCATTTTGTCTGAGATGCTGGTGAGGTATTTTTAGGCTTTGCAGATTTAGGTGATATGGGATCATCCTCTTCCTCTGGCATTGTCACAACAGCATTTTTTGCTTTCTCTAACCTTGCACCTTCTTCTGTAGAACCTTTATCTCCCCAGCGCACCTAAAAAAAATGTGTATGCTATATATGTAAGTGTGAAAAAAAAATATTTGTCCCAGATTTTTTACAATCCCTGACAGAGTTTACAGTATGTAACAAGCTCATATGGAAACCAAGATTATCCATAAACTTGGCTATAAAATATTCAATTTGAGGCTTGTATTTCTCTCTTGATTTTGATAGATTTTTTTTATAAAACACATTGGCCATTTGGATCAGTAACATATATGGTAAAAAAGTGGTTAAAAAATTAGAAGCATGTACCTGAATCTTAGGCAAGTTTTTTTCAAATCAATTTTTGTGTTAATAGCTACAAACCTGTACAAACTCCCCTGATTTTTAGATATTTTTGTCAATTTTTTACAATCCCTGACAGAGTTTACAGTATGTAACAAGCTCATAAGGAAAGATTATCCATAAACTTGGCTATACAATATTCAATTTGAAGCTTGTATTTCTCCTTTGATATTGATAGATTTTTTTTATAAAACACATTGGCCATTTGGATCAGTAACATATATGGTAAAAAAGTGGTTAAAAAATTAGAAGCATGTACCTGAATCTTAGGCAAGTTTTTTTCAAATCAATTTTTGTGTTAATAGCTACAAACCTGTACAAACTCCCTTGATGTTTAGATATTTTTGTCATCACTTTTTGGGGGTGATAGATTGCAATTGTATTTCTGAATAAAATACAAATCTGGTAATAATTTGGTAAAGTGCATTTTATAAAATTTTAGACAGATGCTACGGCACATGTTGGCAAGAAATTAAAACACTAAATGTATGAGGGAAAACTCCTGACATGGAATCCTACATACAATATAATTTCTGAATTATATAAATTAAACATATAAAGTAATTAAAATGTAATTCAGAGATATGCACAGAACAAAAAACTGTATGAATTACTTGGAAAGTGTTTAGCTTGTTTTTGTCATCACATACTTTCTTAATGGTATTTTTTGGGGGTCATAGATTGCGATTGCATTTATGAATAAAATACAAATCTGGTAATAATTTGGTAAAGTGCATTTAATAAAATTTTAGACAGATGCTACGGCACATGCTGGCAAGAAATTAAAACACTAAATGTATGAGGGAAAACTCCTGACATGGAATCCTCCCACATACAATATAATTTCTGAATTATATAAATTAAACATATAAAGTAATTAAAAATGTAATTCAGAGATAGGCACAGAACAAAAAACTGTATGAATTACTTGGAAAGTGTTTAGCTTGATTACATAATAATGGTCTTTTTATTCCATATTTCCTGTTTCACACATTTGTGACTAACTGTAATTTTTTCCATAACCACCAAACAAAGCTTAAACAGAGCCAGAACAGTATATTTTCATCTGATGTTGAGATGAAAGGAAAGATAGTGAGAACATTCTTCCATAGCTGTTGTATTGTGAGGAAATGATGTTATAACTACATATTATATGGATTGTTGGTAGTCTAACTCTTTAAAAGTATTGTGGTTGCACATTCTTTCAAACAAAGAATCTCTAAATAGTATATTTAGAATCAACAAAAATACAATTAACAGTAATAATATGAAAAAAAGACATTTACATGTTACTATAGAATATAAAATGTACTATATTCATATGGATTATATGAGCTGAGTAAAAAAGTTTGAAACATCCTAAAAAATGTTTTTGTTCATGTAGAAGACACTGGCTCCAGGCACTGGCTCCACTGTCAGTCTGTTTTTTTAATGTTCTTACAATATTTGTAGTGGAAGAATATTTAAAGTAGGTTTTCAGAGTTCTGGACTGTCAGGATCGGTGGTATTGAACCCAATGATGGAGTAAGCCGACACCTGGGAATGGAGTCTAAGTGGCACCTGGTATTCACCAGAGCCCGCCGCAAAGCAAAGTTGGTCTTGTGCCAGGTCACTCCATAGGTGCAACTTGCTTAGGGCAGTGGCCAAGGCGGGGTACAAGAAACAGCAGTCAGAATCAGAGTCGTCGTCAGGCAGAAGGTCAAGAGAGGCGGCAGAGAATCGAGGTCAGGAAAGGAAACAAACAATTACAACGGGTAATCACAAGATTCACAATAAAATGCTTTCTCAAAAGCAACAAGGCACAAAGATCCGGCAGGGGTCACAGGAAGAGGCTACAGCCCAAGTGGGTCCCATCCACTGGCACTACTTGCTTACTAGAATTATCAGAGTGATACAGGATTCGGGAACTGAAGCATAAGAGAAATACATTTTTTTTTTCTGTTGCCAAAGTGCCCCTAACTGCACAGTGCAAACAAATCATAAGATCAATAGCCCAAGATGTTCATAATCAAATAATGATGAGTACAGTATCCCATTAATCAGGGTAGACCTGTAAAATAGTAGTCCACCAAAGTTCCATAGTAAAAGAAACAAAAAGGTTAGGCAAAATGAAAATACAATGAAAATAAAATAAAATGAAATATACATCAAACCTTATATGCTCTTTTGTATTGTAAAAAAATGCAAACCAAAAAAATTAAATGTTATATCTATCTGATATTGTAAAATGTAACACAAACCTCCATTCTTTTAATGCCACCAACACCACGGCCACCATAGTAGCTCGCGTCAACGGTAGGCCATTTTTTATTTGCAAGTACTTGTGGATCCTTTAAAAATAAATGTACATAGGAGGTATTAATAAGATGATAAAACAAATCAAGCACTGTACAAACTGATGGTTTATGCAAATATTAACTACATAGGTCTCACAGGTATATTTGTTTACATGCCCTCCCTCAGGGTAACAGTAAAACCTGCTGTTGCAACCCCTTGGTGCCTCCCCCCACTGAAATGGAGTCGGCAGATAGAAGGTGGGGGAGTCTATATACTGTTTATGTAAGTGTGTATAATGCATGCATATGTGTGTATATATATTGTGTATGCTTGTGTTTTTAATCCATTTATGTGTATGTTTACTAGTGTGTAAAATGCATGTAAAATGCACGTGTGTGTGTAGTAATGGTAATGTATCTCTGTAGTTATCATGGTTCTTGTACTATATCTATGCAGTAATCTTGGTTCTGGAAATCAGGGGTGTAACTACAGCAGTAGCAGCCATAGCAGCGGCCATGGGTCCCTGGCATCTGACTTGATATCTTACAGCATAATGGGGCAGATTTATCAAGCAGTCTGAAAGTTAGAATATTTCCAGTTGCCCATGGCAACCAATCACAGCTCAGCTTTCATTTCACCAGTGCTCATGAATATTTTAAAGGGGAGCTGTGATTGGTTGCCATGGGCAATTGGAAATATTCTGACTTTCAGACACTTGATAAATCTGCCCCAATATGTACATAACAGTGCACATCTTCCAAATAAAACAGCATAAATCAGCAGCTCAGATAAGATATGACAGGGAAGAGGGAGAGGACAGCAGAACGACAGCGATCTAGGGATCTCTCAACTGTACTCCCTGCTATTTACATCCCCTATGTGCTCAGTATGTTCTAGCAAAGATCTGTGTTTAAATGTATGGAATATAAATATGTATATTTTCTGAGTGGGCAGGGAGGCCCTAGTCAGAAGTCTGCTATGGGGCCCTGTCTCTCCAAGTTATTCCCCTGCTGGTAATGTATCTATGTATTAAGCTTGTTCTGGTAATGTATCTATGTAGTAGGTTTGGTTCTGGAAATGGGGGGGGGGCTGTATTGGACATTTTATTGATGAGGGTAGGCTGCTGCTGGACATTTTATTAAAGAGTAAGTGCTGTATTTTTCACCCTAGGCTTATATTTGAGTCAATAAGTTTTCCCAGTATTTTGTGGCAAAATACGTACGGCTAATACTCGAATATATATACGGTTAGTCATAAAAATCTTTAGAATGTTATTAAAATATTTTTGCCATAAATTCAATTTTCAAATTTTAAAACCTTCTTTTATAAACAATATTCTGCAGTTACCTCTTCCACAGGTGCTGGAGGAGGTGGTGGTGGTGGATCTTTAATTACCTAGAAAAAAAAAACATGTCCAATAAATAAACATATGCAAATATGTCAAAATCATTTACCAAATCTTTATTTAATCTAAAAATATATTTTTTTTTTCCAATTGAGATAACTAAGGAGTATAAGCACTACAATTATGTGGGGAAGAATGTACTTTATAAGCTGTATAAATTCATTCAATTTGAACTACACTGTGAATTGAGGAAAGGATTGCCTTTTTATTTTTATAAAATCTTTATAACACAAACAATGTTTTTAATAAGAAAAGTTAGTTGTTTATGTACCATATTTTTGGACTACAAGAAGCACCCCATATTTAGACATTAAAAAAAGGAAAATTGATTTGATACCTATTTAATATTTCCTAGTGGTCACACACATACACACACACACACACACATCTGTGCCATTAACTACTGCATGCACACAGTCAAATCGTCTTGAATAACCACCCTCTACTTTTCAAGTATTGTATCCCTTAATATAACCAGTCTCCACTTCTCATGGACAGCCTCCTCAAGCTCTTCATCCCCTCTGTATAACCAGCCTCCACTTCTCATGCACAGCCTCCTTGAGCTCTTCATCCCCTCTGTGAAACCAGCCTCCAATTCTCATTCAAAGCCTCATCCAGCTTTTAATCCCCTCTGTATAACCATCTTTCACTTCTCATGCACAGCCTCCTTAAGCGCTTAATCCCCTCTGTATAACCAGCCTCTGCTTCTCATGCACAACCTCCTCAAGAACTTCATCCCTTCTGTATAACCGGCCTCCACTTCTAATGAACAGCCTCATCCAGCTCTTCATCCCCTCTGTATAACCAGCCTCCACTTTTCATGGACATCCTCCTCAAGCTCTTCCTCCCCTCTGAATAACCAGCCTCCGCTTCTCATGCACAGCCTCCTTGCGCTCTTCATCCCTTCTGTGTAACCAGCCTCTGCTTCTCATGCACAGCCTCCTTGAGCTCTTCATCCCCTCTTTATAACCAACCTACACTTCTCATGCACAGCCTCCTTGAGCTCTTCATCCCCTCTGTATAACCAGCCTCCATTTCTCATGCACAGCCTCCTTTAGTTCTTCATCCCTTCTGTATAACCAGTCTCCACTATTCATGCACATCCTCCTCAAGCTCTTCATCCCCTCTGTATAACCAGCCTCCACTTCTCATGCACAGCCTTCTTGCGCTCTTCATCCCCTCTTTATAACCAACCTCCACTACTCATTCACAGCCTCCTCAAGGTCTTCATTCCTTCTGTATAACCAGTCTCCATGTCTCATGCACATCCCCCTCGAGATCTTCATCCCCTCTGTATTAGCAGTCTTCACTGCTCAAAAAAATGTCCCAATCCCCTGTGCATTACCATCTTTCACTTCTGCACAGCCTCCTCACCTATGTGTATAATCAGCCACCATTTCTCCTGCGCGGTTCCCTCCAGTTTTCCAGCTTGCCTGCAGCCCCACAACTTCTCAGTCTAGCCGAACAGAGCTGACTCTGCTTCTGGGTACTCTTTGTACCCACAAGAGTTTCTCTTGCTAAAAAGTCTTATAGTCCAAAAAATAGGATAATATAGCAATATATAGCAAAAATATAATTGTTACTTTCGAGAAATTCTCCATCAATTATTTTCCTATTTGGTGCAGAATGTGCCATATTTATTCTCCTTTATTATGATTTCCCTCGTGCACTATCTATATTCTACCTTTCTCATTTTGTGCTGGGTTCTCCAAAGTAAAGGAGGCCGTTATCAAACGGCTCTTGATATGTAAGGTCCAAAATTAATTTAAGTGGTAAGCCTAAGTGCCAGAACTTTTGTCTCCAACTATGGTTCGCATGTAGTCAAGGAGCATTTACATAGAGAAGAAAAAATCTTTTCAGCAACACTGGGGCATATACAAAGTAGGCAGGGCATAATGGAAGGTCTCGGAGAGTCGCCAGGATGAATTTTTCTAGGTTGAGGTTGTACTGCTGTAATCGGTTAAACATGGCTGACTAATCTCCTTCTGCACCGGATGGTAAATTGGTTATGGGTAGTATGGACTGATGGTCAGACTAGGGATTGCACAACACATAATAAAATGGATCATAAAGTATGCATGCAGCAGAACTGTGACAAGACATACTACAAGTATGGAATAATTGTGGTGATTAAGCAATGCACTTTATGCACAAAATAAATAAAGTAAATTTTTCCACAGAATGAGGGTATATTCACATGGCGTTATGCCCACCTGCCGGGCATACCGCTGTGCGCTGGAGAGGAGGAGGAGGTGACCCCTCCCGCACGCCGCACACATGGGAAAAGATAGGGCATGCTCTATCTTTTCCCGGTGTACGGCGTGTAACGGTATCGCCGGGCCTCCATTGCCACCTATGCGGCCGCATATACATCCCCACAGACGGGTGTGTGAATGCACCCTAAATTGTACAGTATTGTATATTTTAATACACAATAATGGAATATACAACAATGAAATTCAATAAATATTGAAAAAAGAAAACATTGAAATATTCACTTAAAAGGGATGGAAGAACAATATTACAGAAAGAAGATGGTAAAATAGCAGATGCTTCTAAAAAACATTTTTTTTGTTAGCGTGCAAACCAGTCAGCTTACCTACCAGCATTTTAAAAGTGCTTTTAGGGAGAAATGTGGATTGCTTTGATTCACTTTATCCAGTAACAATATCAAATTAAAACTGCATTCATGATAATCTGGCCACAGTAAGAATATCTAAATGCAAGTGCATTGCATCAAAAAGTACATATCCACTAGTAGAGATTATAAAAGCTACCAATATTAAAACTATTAGCAGTGGCCGTCAAGACAGCACCATGGATATGGGGAAACTGCCATCAGGATGAAACACATTAAATTATAGATTAAATGGAATATTGTTTTATATCTAAAATAAATGTGTTTTTTTCTACAATGGATTAACATATAACAGATGAAGGGCTATAATGGACTACAACCCAGCAATTTCATTTCCAGTACATTTCTAAAATATTTTAGTATAGATGGACCAGGTAATGCCCTTCTGCTAAGCTGCCTCCTATAAAATAGAAATACAATGATTTTAGAGAATCTGTAAACATCTGGCCTGTCACTTGTGTCCAAGACACCATATGGAGGATGATTTTAATTTATTGTTTCTTTATTATCTATTTTCTACACTTAAATGTCGTATAGATCATCAGAAATCTATAGACAATGGATCTTAAAATGAAAGCTTACCACTTTACAGCAGAGAGGCCAAAACCACCAAAGTAATGCAAGTGCTATCAAAAACAAGATGATGAGTATCGCAATAACAGCAGGAAGTCCACTGCTCTGTGAATGAAGCAAAAATATCATTATTTATGAGATCTTTCATTTTTTTTATCTCTTCAATTAACGTAAATCACAATCATAATTAACGTACAAACGCTTTCCTGTTAATGATTTTTGTCATTATGATCATTGTATCCTACAGAAACATTAATAGTATTAATGTTTTATATCAGGTTTCTTACCCTCTTGTGTCATGGATATCCAGTACACGATTGCGATTCATAATTTGTAGAGACGAGAAACGCAGGAGAATGGATAAAAACATGTGCGGCTGTGCACACATACAGCATTTTTCTTCACCTTTGCCACTGTATACAGTTCACTACAAGCTGAGCAGTTGTTGGCTTGGAGAAGAAATACTGGAGGAGGGGGAGTGGAGGCAGAAGGGCAGGACTAGAAACCTCCTGTCCTCTACTTCTTCCATGTGCTTAGCAGCTACTGGAATGCGTTCTTGTCTGTGGCCTTCTGTCCCCCCTCCCCACTGTAATGAGACGGTGATTGCAGGAGATGGAGATGAGAAGACTGCGTGACTGTGAGTGTATAAACAGTATGTATATATAGTGTGTGTGTATGTACTGTATGTGAGTATACTTGATGTGTATATACTGTATGTGTTTGTATATACAGTGGGTACAGAAAGTATTCAGACCCCTTAAAATTTTTTTGCTCATTAATGTACACTTTGCACCCCACCTTGATAGGAAAAAAAAACAGAAATGTAGATATTCATTGCCTCTCTCACCAAGGCTCTTCTCCCATGATTTCTTAGTTTGGCTGGACGGTCAGGTCGAGGAATAGTTGTGGTACTCCCAAACTTCTTTTATTTACAGATTATGGAGCCTTAGCAACCTTGATTGCTGCAGACATTTTTTGGTAACCTTGACCAGATCTTTGCCTCGTCACAAGTTTAGCTCTGAGCTCCTTGGGGAGTTCCTTCGACCTTATGAATCTCATATGCTCTAAAATGCACTGTGAGCTTTGAGGTCTTTTATAGTCAGGTGTGTGCTTTTTCTAATCAAGTCCAATCAGTTTAAATAAACACAGCTGGACTCCAATGAAGGAGTAGAACCATCTCAAAGAGGATCAGAAGGAAATTGAGCATGTGAATTTAATATGAGTGTCACAGTAAAGGGTCCAAATACTTATGACCATGTGAGATTTGAGTTTTTGTTTAATAAATTAGCAAGAATATCTATGTTTATGTTTTATGTCAAGATAGGCTGCATAGTGTACATTAAAGAGCAAAAAATACTTATTTGATGTTACAAATTGGCTGCAATGCAACAAAGAGTGAAAAATGTAAAGGGGTGTGAAAACTTTCCGTACCCACTGTATGCTGTCTACATGTTGTATGCAAGGACTGGCTGCAGGGACATGTATTGTATCTAGAGACTGGCTGCACCCTAATTTTTTTCCGGGGACCAGGTTGGCTAAGCTCCTTATTAGGGTCTCTGGGGGAAAAAATGGTCACCCCGCAAATACCTCATATGGAACCCAAATCCATATAATTTGGCATTTCCAGCAGCCCATGGTCCAAATTGCCCCATTTCATGCAGTTGCTCCTCTTTCTGCAGCCTCTTCATTTCATGCAAGTGCTCCTTTTTCTGCTGTCTGTCTTTATAAGAAAGGGGCAACATAAAAGGGGACACTACAAATGTTTTATAGCCTATAATGTCCCCATGTCTTTGGCCTTTTCACTATGATGAAGAAAATATCCATGCAGTACATACTCAAGAATAAGCCAAGGCACCTAATTTTACCACAAAAAAATTGGGAAAAATTACTGACTCAAGAATAAGCCTAGGGTGAGAAATGCAGCTGATACTCTTTAAAGGGCTATTCACACGAAGACAAGATTCTTAAATATACTCAGGATAACAAAATAGTACAATCTCTAATTCACTGTTATTAACAAAAATACAGCATTTCACAGATAAAATTCCAACCTGTCTATCAGTGCTGGTGTATACAATTTTGATTGCCCCAGGATCCAAGTTTAAATCAGAAATTTAGGGTCAGGAAGGACATATTCTTCTTCTGTCTGACGCTGCACTGAGCTCATCTCTGCCTTCAGCCCCTCCACACGTATTCCAATACAAGCCCACACACACACAGACTTCCTGCCTGCAAGCAGCGTGAGGAGAGTAAATCTACAAGCTACAGGCAGATAAAGTCTTTTTCCAGGGGAGGGGGAGAGAGGCACAGCAGAGCTGACAGCTTTTGTTATGGCTACTATAGCAGAGCTGAGAATGTCATGTGCTATATGCATCTCATGGATCTCATCATCTCTCATCTCTGATCCGTCTCATCTCTCTCTTTTTCTATGTGTCAGATACTAGTGAATGTTCAGAAGCTAAATGGAAGTGTATATAATCCTGTATCATAGCGCTAGAGGGATCATAATGTGTCTGCTTAGAGAGTTGCCGCCAACACTCTGGAATTTTACACTGACCAGTCTAGTGAGCGATAGGAGCTAAGGCAGCAATAGAACTGAGTAACGTTAAGGGTTAAAAATTATCTTTGTGTAAACATCACTATGGCATTGAAATTTAAGAATTTTCTTTCATGGACAAACCCCTTTAATAAAAAGTCCAGCAGCAGCCTCCCCTGATCAGTGAAGTGTCCAGCAGCAGAGCCCCTTTTAATGAAATGTCCACAGAATAGCCTGCCCTTAAAGATATGTCTACAGCAGGCCCACATCTTAAGCCCAGTTTAAGGCTAGGTTTAGTAAGTAAACTGTCAGTAAAACACTGACAGATATAATACAAAAACACTGCAATGTATTGTGTAAGGGATCAAGGATCAAGGTGTAAGTCCTCTAGTGGGACAGTAAAAAAAAACTGTTGAATAAATATTTTAAAAAAATAAATAAATAGAAATAAAAACTCACCACAAAAATCATCCATTCCCTATATAAAATTATATTTTGAGTTGAAAAAATAAAATAATAAAACCCAAGCTACAAAATTGCTATTGTCAAGTCCAGAGCAACCTTGGCCCTGCAGATATTTTATTATTATTATTATTATTGTGAGGGATACAAAAATAAAAAAAAAAACGAATTAAAAACTGCAATTTTAGTTCTTTCTCCCTCCCAAAAAAATGTAATAGAAAGCAATCAAAAAGTCAGATGTCCCCTATTATAGTACCAATCTCACCATTACCCTTTCCTGCAATAAACAAACCCTAATAACCCTATTTTGATAAAGGAATAAAAACACTAGAGCTCTCAGAATATGGCAAAACATAGGCACATGTGGTTTCCATAAAAAGTTGTTTAATTTCCTAGTTTTATTTCCTAGTAAAATATAAGAAAATCTCTACATGTTTGGCATCTTCTTAATCATAATAACCTACAGAATAATTTTATCATGTTTATTCTACTGTTCGGTTCATTAAAAAAGTTTTAAAACAACAGCTTGTCAGAGATTTTTTATCTGGGGCTCAACCCCCCCCCCCCCCCCCCTTGCAAGGTGACTTTCTAATTAAGTTTTTCCAAGCTGCCTGATACCGGGACGAGAGAAGAAACCCAAGACACATCAGTCTCTTAGTGTATGTAGAATCTCCCCTCAGTTTATTAGTCCCTAGTTGCATATATCAAACAGAACATCATCATCAAAGGGGTGTGAACAGAAGATAGAATACTGCAATGCTATTGGCCATAATTAATTTACCAGGACATTTTCAGAAAAAGTTAACTATTTCTTCTCAGAGGACTTGTTTATACTAAATTAGTTTATACTAATTTTATACTAATTGTTCTAGCATGTGGTAGAACAAAAATATAGGACAAGAGTGAAGGACAGACTTGCTTCTCATTAAGTGTGAAGGGGAATTAGCTGGCAGGCAAACAAGCAGGTTACATAAAAATGAAGTTTTTGAATCATGACATTAGTTGGACAGTGCTTGACCCCGGGCTAAGACTTAAAATGGCCGCTTGATCTTCAAAATGGCCTCAGTTTGTTTCTCGTGGTCCAAAATGGCCGCTGTAGAGGAATATATCATTAACACAGCTGTTTTATTCTGTTCCACTGCAGGAAAGATTTTTAATCATTATGCCATTTTTACTATAAAAATTAACCCATTGGAAAATACAAAGCTTACCACAAAAAAGTGGTAACAATAAAAAAGTTATGACCCACATTTACTAAGGACTGTGTGCCAGTTTTCTGTCAGACTTTGCCTGTTCTTTTCAGAGCAAACTGCTTGCGCAGGTATTTACGAAGTGTCTGAGACACGTTTTTGCCATACGCAACACTTTGTGGCGCACCCAGCATTACACACAGGCAAACACACTTTTAGTGCAGTTTGCACTACTCTAAGTAAATGTGCCCCTATGTCTTTTGGAATTTGAACAGGGAAAATGGAAAAAAAGATGTATCCTGAAGGCCATTTTAGGCCATGTCCTTAAGGTGTTAAAGATGACCAATATTCCAGATAAAAGATTTGATTTGGGCCATGCTAAAATGGCTGTTTAACTATAATAAAAGCAAATAAATTAATGAATCTATTTAAGGCAATAGATTAAACATTTTTTTGCACATAGACACCTTATTTCAACTTGAGTTTTTTATGTTTAGTTTTTTAATAACTTATAATTTGTAGGAACCATCATGTTTAGTCACTGCAGCAACGCCTACAGTCAATGCACACTAATAGGCTATCGTTCTAGTGTAAATACTTGAAGCTGCATGTTTTTAAGTAGGCTCATTTGGTGGCCTACTGCATTCAATATAGCAGTGGAACATGCAGATGATCAATGCTTTGGCCCCGTGAAGTAACTGCTTTATACTTATTGGGAGGGAAGCTATTAAGACTGGCATTCTTGCAGAGTGGCACCGATCTACTGTACTAAGATGCTCATAGTAGATACGGAAACCTTCTGCGCCACGTCAGGCCTGTTCAGACCATTTCTGAATTGGCAGAGATTGTAGACCATAGTGCATACGTTGGGCCAGGGCAGGAAAGCAGAAAAACTGTCAGGGATGGAGCATATTATATGCTCTCCCTGCCAAATAACTAGCAGAGAAGGCATAGTAACCTTCGAACCCCTTCATTGAGTACAGTCAGTACATTATCCATGTCTGCACTGCAGTCAATTCATCTACCATATGCATTTAATGTAACTTTTTTTACTTACACAACTAGAAGCAGTGATGGTCAGAGGGTTAGTGAGGGCAGTTTTTCCATTGTTCACGCTCACCCAAACATCCATAGTCCTAATAAAATACATTCACATTAAAATCCAAATTAGAATTGGCAAAAAAGTAAGTTATTTTTATTAAAAATAGCTTTCTAAAATCTTTCTTAAAATTTCTATTTCTAAAACAGTTGACATTAAGATTTCAGTTTTGTCTATAAGTGAAACAATGGACCATTCTTATTGCATAATGAGCATTTGAATAGGAAATATACAGTATATAAAAAAAAGTTTATATATACCATATAAACACTTTATATCAACAACTGGTTCATAAGCATGCCCTGACATATAGATTAGACATGGTATCCCCATAATTATAGTTAGGGATCATACAATGCACTCTTTCACATTTTCAGTTTTGTGTCTTTTACTCATAAATTATAAAAAACATTTTAGTTTCTGTAAAATTTGTCAGAAATTTCATAGCCAGCCTTCCTCTGAAACAGTATTTATGATACCGTATACAGAAAATGCTGCATATTTAGTATCTAAATTTGTGGGAGGATAATGCAAAGCAGAATGAGTACAGTTTTAACAAATCTCATCAATCCACGGCGAAAACATGTTTTTGGATGGCAGATTTTCTCAATGGAATTAGTGGCAACATGGACAACAGTTTTTCTTACCATCCCACTTACATTGTTATAAGGATTGACAGCACCACATTAAAATACTTTCTATTCAACCTAAATACCCACCTTCCACGAACCTCTTGAATACATGGTACATAATTTTAGAAGAAGTTAGTTACTATATTAGAATCAACTTCAGCTTATCAGATTGGAGAATGGTCTAGTAATGGGAGTAATAAAATACAACAAAAGAAAGACCAAAACTTATGCTGTTGTCCTGAACAGGGCATATAGCTTAAAGGTCTCAAATATACCACAGACAACTTTATGCCCCCCTTTATATCTAGTAGACAATGGTACTACAGTTAAGTCGTTATGGCCTTTTGCCACGTGCCTGATTGTGAATTTCCCATCGAGTGAATAATGGTTGACATTTCAATCCACAGTAACCTATTTGCAAAGTATTCATTTGCTGGTTGCTTTATGAGTGTACAATAAAGAGTGTCATTTTACGATCCATTAAAAAAAGATGAAAAAATATTAAATAAAATTGTGAAAGACATTTGCTGAAAGTAATAAATAATTTACCTCTAATTTTCGCACACTGAAAATTAAACTGGCGACTGTTCAAAAAGTTATTAAAATTATAATGACTGGAGATATTTTGAAATCAAGTACCAACGTTAACAGATAAAACAGATAAATTACTACACCTTTTTTTTCCTTAAAACAAAAAAACGCCAAACTGGATTCTTAAGTAGTAGACTGTTTATAAAAAAGTTTTAGAGTTTAAAGGGCTACCAGTAGCTTTTGGTAGGTTGGTACTGTCAGTGGGAAATTTGCTGGGGCCCCTTGGAATCTTAGTCCAACATTAGTTTGGGATCATTATTCTTATGTATGACTTAGCTCCGGCTAAGCGTCAGTTAATGGATAGATGACCTTGTATTTCAAACCAGTGTAAGACTGGGGTGTCTAGATTCCAATGGTGAATTTATTCTGGGGGCTCACCTACTGCTGCATGGAAATATTACATGTACAATTGAAGCTGTGATCACACAATGGGGCACATTTACATACCCGGCCGCTGGAGTTCACAGAAAGTGCATTGTCCGTCTATAATGCCCTGTGCGGCGATTCACTAAGATTGTGCGCCCGATCATGTGTCGCTTCCCCGCTCAGGTCTGACAGAGTTCACTATCTTTTTAGTGATGCATGTTAGTGCTAGGGCATGCAACACAATTTAAAAGTTAAATCCCGTGCTGAGTCCACATCAGTCGGAACGTCCGGCACCACGCACCCTAAATAGGGTTGCATGTAAGCCAGCACAGCTGCGCCACAAAAGATCGCGCAGCGCAGACACATCTTAAATACCTGTGAAATCCGTGTAATCCCTGAAAAAAGGTGAACAGTCCGACAAAAGTGAGTAGCGCAACCCTTAGTAAATGAGCCCCAATGTGTTTGCATTGCATTTTGAAACACATCAGGCAAAACGCAACCCAAAAAGCACAGATGTGTTGCGTTTTTACCAATATCTTTACAAATATGTTTGCAATGCATTTTAAAATATGTTCACATGATGCATCTGAAGTTATTTCACCCTAAATGTATATGTGTTAACAGCTGAATGTTTGGTTCGTGTGTTTTGTGGTGTGAATAAACACTATTTAGCAAACTCAGACATTAAGCTCTAAACATATGTATGCAGAGGGAGGAGATGTCCTTAAAATGTATTTCAATCTTGTGAATATAGCCCCATGCATCCTTATGGGGCATTCACCTGTGGCATATACATTGCAAATGTAAAGGCTGCTATGAGGAGATTTGCATAATTGCATTATGTTTACAGCACACTTACAGAAATGCAATGTTTAAGCAATGAATTAACATTAACATTTAGTTTATGTAAACACAATGGGGCAGATTTATCAAGTGTCTAAAAGTCAGAATATTTCTAGTTGCCCGTGGCAACCACTAACAGCTCCCCTTTAAAATATTTATGAGCACTGGTAAAATGAAAGCCGAACTGTGATTGGTTGCCATGGGCAACTAGAAATATTCTGACTATCAGACACTTGATAAATCAGCCCCAATGTCCCACATTTACTAAAAACAGTGCACACTTTGTGCAATTTGCATGTGTGGTATGGAGAGGGCGCCAGATTCATGATTTCTGTTGCATGATTTTCATGAATCTGGCACCCTCTGCACTGCTCCGACAGAGTGTACCACTTTTCCTCTACAGCTAGGCTTATGTTTCTGCCCCTCTAATAATGTGGCCAGTTCATCTCTCCAAGGTAATGTGGCCTCCCTCATCACCCCTAATATTGTGGTCCCCTCACAACCCCCTCATCTTGTGGGCACCCTTATCTTCCCCTCATATTTTGACCCCCTCTCCTCTTCTCCCTATATTGTGGCCCTCTCTCATTGCCACTTCATATTGTGGACCCCTCTTCACTTAATATTGAAGCCTCCCTCAGGCCCTTACTACAACCTGCCTCCTACAGCTCAAGAAAATCTCTTGTATCTGACCCTTCCTCAATCCAGAGTCTACATAACTATTAGTCCATGCTCTCATCTTCTCCCGCTTGGACTACTGCAACATTATTCTCTGCGGTCTCCCAGCTAACTCTCTAACAGCCCACCAAACTATCCTTAACTCTGTGTAGCACTGCATTATCTGTGTGCGCTAAATAAATAAAGGAATTATTATTTTTTATTAATTATTAACTCTGCTGCCTTGCTAATCCTTCTGTCTCCTGGTTTCTCCTCTGCCTTTACTCTCTTACAGTCTCTCCACTGGTTACCCATTACACAAAATACTAATCATGACTTAAAAACAGCCTACAACCTCCATATATCGCTGAACTAATCAGCCAATACCGTCCCACATGTAATCTCCGTTCCTCACAGGACCTTTAGCTTCACTCGATTAGCATTCGTTCTTCTCACAAACGTATCCAGGACTTCACCCATGCATCTAACTGCACTGTTCTACTTCCTCACCTTATGTCTCTCTCTCTCTCTCCCATATAGATTGTGATTCCTCAGGGGCAGGGTCCTCCATCCACTTTTCTCTCTAAGTATTGTATGGTTTTCCCTTGCAGTGAGATTGTGGTGTTCTCTACTACTAGGTAGACTGTCAACTGTGCTTAATGTTTTCTGAATAATCTTTCTCTATATCTAAAATTATATACGCCAAATTGCTTTGGAAGTGCTTGTGCTTAACCCCTAAATGTATGCCATACTGCCATTCAGGATGTATAAAGAGGGCTCACAGGCAGATCCCTCTTCATACATGGTGAGTGTCGGCTGCATTATGCAGCAAACACCCATCACTCACACCCATGATCAGCACTGGCAACGATTGCAAGTGTTAACCATTTACCTTCCACCGACAGCATGTGGGTGCCGCCATCATGGATGAAAACGGTGTACCCTGTGACATTACCGGGGATCACAATCTGCTGGCAGCATGGAGTTTATTAGAGAATCCAAGACCCATCATTTGGCAGGATCTACAATAGTGTACTGGAGGCACACTGTTATAGATCCATAGAAGATTTTTCATATATTGCAATACTGTAGTATGGTAGTTTATGGTAGGAATAACCAGGCCACCAAGGGTTAAAGTACCCTAGCAGCCTGAAGTCTGTATGAGACTCCAGAACCTGTCATTGGGCAGGATTTATGCTCACTACAGGTCTGTTCCTGTATGTCTTTCTGGCACATTACTCAGTAATTTCCAAAAGGGCAAAGGGCAATCGGCTATATCAGTTAGCGCTTACATCTTGCTTCTAGTCTACCTGTCCACGCTGCCAACCTATAAGGGACTTATTTTATTAACCTACCTTTACCAATTACATTAGTATAAGCTTGTCAGCACTAATTGCTACAACAGCACCAACACCATTTAGGGCATAATAAATATCTATTGATGTAGGTAACGGACTTGGGATAAGATAGAAATCATAGCTCGAGCAATATGTCAATTTGTGTCTCTGTCTTTCACTCATTGGGCCTATGCATTCACTTGAGTGAGTAAAGAGTTTTAAACTTATTAAAAGAACCTGACACATGGATAAAACTTCATGTGTACACATGATTTATTTTTTAGAGTCTATTACTGGACAAGTGAAATACTATAAGAAAGGTTTGAATTGTCAATTTGATTACCTATTTTATTGCAACTTAGTATATATGAATTATTGCTAATGATTATAACACAATGCTACAAAGATACCGGTAGTGCAATGGTACTAAATACTGTGTATTGGAAGAATTTAATACTCACCCATAATAACCACGATTCATAAAAATGGAAGCTATTAGTGAAAATATGTGAATGTTTTCTATCATATACTTTATTAAATGCCCGAAATTTGCAATTAACCATAAATGGCAGACTTTGGAGAACATTTATCCAGCTAAGGCAGTCTGTAAGGCATCTCCTCTAGTGTGCCGTTAATTATTTAAACGCAGAGAGCAGGGTAAATGATCACCACATCTGTCACCCACACAGAGAGAACCCTTATTCGTTGCGGGACCAGATGTGTTTATTTTCAGCATGCACTAACTACTAGCTACTTAATGTGTTTCAATCCTTAGCCAAAAGTTAATTAAGCAAACATACTAAACATTAGTTATCTTATATGACAGTCATTCCTAGTTTTTATGTTGGACTCTTTAATCAGATCTTGAATGGAATTCAGAAGACAAAACTGTTAAAACCTCAATCCAGCTACGCTAATTTCAACTAAAGAATCACAGTACTAGCCATCATATGCTACTATATGTTTAACATTCATTAGGATTTAACCCAATGGTATGTTTTCATTTAATTTAATTGTTAGGGTAATTTTTTACTAACTACTTAATAATTATCTTTAACATTAGTACAACTATGGAACAACCTGCTTCTCTCAAGTTTAAGATCTCTTGTAGTTCTACATCTTTTGAGTCCATGCATAGAAAAACAAAAAATGAAAGGAACAGGGTTGGGAGAAGAAGTTTAGTGATATGTGTTAAGGTGTTTAAAGGAACTTAAAATTAAATTGGTTGTCCGAGACCGTAAACAAAAACATTGGTGGCCGGGAGGGGGCTGCTTAAAAAAATAAACATTAATTACCTCTGCGGTCACTCTTGGCATCCAACCTACCCCTGCAAACAAACTGGGGCATGGAAGCTGCACTGCATTCAGCTTTCAGGAGGCCAAGATGGCTGACCATGCCTACCCATCCTTATTCCCAGCTCTGTATAATGCGGGATGTGTGGTTGTGGCCACCTCGTCTGGCCGGAAGCTGAACGCATCACAGCAAATAAACAGGGGCATGGCCCGGAGAGACGGTAGCGCAGGACGCAGCGAGGGACCTTGGAGTTAAGTAATTGTTTATTTATTTAAGCAGCCCCCTCCTAGCCACCAATGTTTTTGTTTACAGTGTCAGACAGCCCCTTTAATGTGAAGTCACATCTAACACACACAACTATAGCAGATGGCAAATGGCCTGGAAGGTATAATACAACTTATCAGCTGTTTGAATACATGCCAGATGAATGTTTGAAAGGGGGTAGTCAAATTGGCATGTTAATGGCCTTACCTTTACACAACTATGCAGTAGAGTTATGATATAATCCATGGTGCCATTAAAAGAAATATACCATCAAAATCAAGCACCGTAAACCAGGGACACTTGCTCATAGATTCAGGCACTGTGACTGTGTTAATCTTCTTACATTTGTTATCCATGGCCTCCTTCCTTCTAAAATCAACTTAATCAAATTATGCTAATGAGCCTGGAAGGCTATGGAGGGCAGTGTTACTTGAGAGCCTCTGTGCTGTAGCCCCATCTTTATGATGGAATATAGATTAAAAAAAGAATACTACTTACTGTCCATCTTCATGAAGTTCAGTCACTGGGCAGAGCATATATTGCGAATGCACTTCAAGGGGCTTTTCATCTTAAAGATATAAAGTCAGTGAATTAATTAAAACAATAACAATAAATTACTGATAGAAAAAAAAAAAAAAAAAAAAAAAAAAAAAAAAAACCACCAATGTACAGGTTTAACTCATCTTGTTAGAATTTTGCTACTATAGGCTGTATATTTTAACTGATAATGGTGGAGAACCAGGTGTTATGCCTTCTAAATCATACCAAAGGGATGTGTAAAAAAATAGATGCAGACATAAAACAGAAGACAAAGAGAAAAACAAACACAGAACTGTTGTCAACTAACATATAAGGGTACATTCACACGTCGGTATGCCCGCCGTGCGGGCATACCGCGGTGTGCTGGAGAGGAGGAGGAGGCGGCCCCTCCTCCCTCCATAGAGAATAGCGGCGCACGGCCGCACACACGCCGAAAGAGCATGCTCTATCTTTTTGCGGTGTGCGGCCCGGATCTGTGTGGCACCGTATCTGCGCCGCGCCGCTATTGCCGTCTATGGGGACGTACATGCGACCGCAAATTTGCGGCCGCATGTACGTCCCCGCAGACGGCCATGTGAATGTGCCCTAATGGACATGTGTGAATAAGTTGTTACTATGCTGCAGACATTGGGGGGATTCATGAAGGTGTTGGTGAATAGACCAGTGCAGAGTTAGACTCCACAGTTGTATTCTGAACCAGATAAATCATGACGGGTAACTTACCTGTAGTAGTTTATGACTCTGGATAAACTATTAGTAACATAGTTCATACAGTTGAAAAAAGACACATGTCCATCAAGTTCAAACAAGAAACGGAAGGGACTGGATGAGGAAGGGGTTTAGGGGAACAATTCTATTTAAGATAACCATTAATGTTATTTAGATGTACATAGGCATCTAGACCCTTATAGAAGCTCTCTGCTGTCCCTGCTGTGACCAGCACGTGAGGCAGGCTATTCCACAGATTGACAGTTCTCACAATAAAGAAGCCTTGTCGCCACTGGTGATTGAACCCTGTTTTCTCAGTGCCTTCTTGTCTTTTGATTTCATTTAACCTTGAACAACTTTCCACCATATTTCCACCCATATAGATCCCCCTGTTATGTGCCCCATACAGATCCCCCTGTTATGTGCCCATATAGATCCCCCTGTCATGTGCCCATATAGATCCCCCTGTTATGTGCCCCATACAGATCCCCCTGTCATGTGCCCCATACAGATCCCCTTGTTATGTGCCCCATACAGATCCCCCTGTCATGTGCCCCATACAGATCCCTTTGTTATGTGCCCATATAGATCCCCCTGTCATGTGGATATAGATCTTTCTATGTTCTCCCTCTCACCTCACTCCTGCAGCTCCGTGCACTGCTTCCCCCTGCAGGTCATGTGATTGTGACATCATCACAGGTCCTGCAGGGAAAGCAGTGAAGACTAGGATCGTTAAGAGAGAGAGAAGGATGCCCGGGCACCGGGACCTGATGTACTGCTGACCCAGGGTGATCCGGGGCACCGGCCAAAAGATCCGGGGCACGAGCCCCGGATCTTTTGACTTAGCGACGCCCCTGTTTGTGTGGCTCTTTGTTGTACCCTCTCCAGCTTTAGGGCATCCTTTTTATGGACTAGTGCCCAGAACTGTACGGCATATTCCAGGTAAGGCCGAACCAATGCCTTGTACAGTGTTAATATTACATCCCTATCCCGAGAGTCTATACCACATCTAAAACATGACAATATCTTGCTGGCTTTAGGGGCAGCTGATTGACATTGCACACTGTTATTTGGTGTAGTTTGTGACTGAAGTTTCTGATAAATGGACTGAATTTTCAGGTGCATAGACTAAGCCAGATGCATTATCTAAAACCCCCAATAAATGTGACACAAGCTATTCTAGGTGCAAATTACGTATTCTGGCATGCACAGATTAATAAATCTCCCTCATTCTGTTTGATTTATTATTTCCAAGATTCCAGAGCTGATTGCTAGATTGCTATTAAGATGTTGTTTATAATTCATAGTAAATAAGGTTAGAAAAAGACATCAGTCCATCAAGTCCAACCTATACGTTATATTGTGTTGATCCAGAAGAAGGCAAAAACAGTGCAAGGCTGATGCTAATTGGCCCAAAGCAGGGAAAGATTCCTTCCCAACCCCTAATTCATAACGAAATGAGTGTTTCTTCTTTATTTGTTTTGGTAACATGCAAATCATGATACTGTTAACATGAAACAGTCACTAAATAATAAGTTTTGTTATGAATTTTTGGCAAACTGTTAATTTTCAGTGTTCAGCCATATCTCAATGGCATCTCGCCTAATCATGATTCATAGCCTAAAGGCAAAGTTCCACATTGCAGAGAATTCATGCAGCTTAAAACCCCACCCAAATTTAGTTTCAAACATACTGCTAATAGTCAGATGAGTGTGAAGATAAACATTAGTTTTTATTTGGAAAAACCCCTGGCTCATAACAAATGAAAATGGCCACATGGCTTTGCAGAAACTTACCTAAAGGCTACCTGTACACAAATGTTGGGAAACACAAGACGTTAGTGGTAAACTACAGCTGACATCCCAATGTAACACCAACAGTCAGAGCAAGCTCCAATTGGGGATGTTAACCCTTTAAATGGTGCGGTCAATGTGACTGCTGCATTTAAACAAGTGCAAGATATCTCTGTCCGATTGCATCCCCCAAAGTGTATTCGTTCGGATACATCACTATGGCTGATCTAAGACAACAGGGCTTCCGTAGTAAAATGCATGTGGAGATAACCATTTATGAACTCCTTCACACTCTGTGCCATACATGTACAGTAGTATGGTGTGCATTTTGGTAGGAACGTCAGACCACTATATATATATATATATATATATTATAGATATTTATTTTTATCAAAAGTGGGCAAAGGTTGTATAGTCCTCAAAATTATAGCAATGAAACCATCAGCTCATTTTGCCAAAGAATTAAACCTTATACAGCTCTGTACACCAAAGTATGAAAAAGTTATTAGAGTCAGAAGAAGGCGCAACAATTTTCATTCATGCACATTTGTTTAATTTTTGTAAATGTATTAAAACACAATAAAACCTAGATCTCACCAAACCAAAGAATAAAGTAGATGTATAATTTGGAACACTCCGTGAAAGTCGTAAAGACTGAGCCCACAAGAAAGTGACACAATGAGTTGCACCACATTTGGAATTTTTTTTCCAGCTTCCCAGTACATGGCATGGAATAATAAATAACATCACTGAGAAGTCAAATTTGTTATGCAAAAAATAAGCCCTCACGTAGCTCTCTACACTGAAAAATGAAAAAGCTATGGATTTTTCATGGTGGAGAGCGAAAAATGAATGAAAAAACCCTGTGTCCTTTAGAGGTTAAAATCCCTGCACCAGTTTTTTGTCTCACTGTGCACATTCTATTCAGTGCAAACTGCTTGCACATGTATTTATAAAGTGCAACACATTTGCTGCACTATACCCAACCTGATACAAAATTCTGTACTAAAAGGAGCGTTCTGGTGCACAGTCGGACTATGCACCACATTTATCATGCAGTGTCTGACAGAATAATGTCACACTCTGGGGGATATTTATCACACCGGCACTTGTGCCCCACCGCTGTTTTTAGCAGAACGATACATCAAGAGGCTTCAGCCTTTTGATGTATTGGGCAGGGTGCTGCGCAGCGTTTATTCTACACCAGGCCCTGCAGCCGGCTGCTGCACATGTGAAAAGTCACTGGCAGCAGCAACTGTGCATGCCCAATCCCGGCCAACTGCTCGCCCCCCTTCACACCCCACTGGGGTGAAGGTGGCAGAGAGGGCGAAATAATCGCAAGTGGCTTTGCACTGTTTTTAATAAATGTGAGCCAGTGAGCCAGCCTATGCATCAGTACAGGCTAACAGCTCTAATTCCCTGCAATACATCAGTATTGCAGGGTATTATAATGAACATACAACTAAACGATTGCATATTTAAATGTCAACTTATCAGACAAAATTTACCAGTTATGTGAAGTATAAAATGAAAATCTCAAAATCACTTTGGTAAGTTAAAGTGTTCAAGTTGTAAACTGTCTGTGTCCTAGTTGATCCGGTCAGTTTTCAAGATTTGCAAACTGTTGCATCACTTTTATCTTGTGTCAGAATTTTGTTGTATCTTAGTAATAAATGTGTCGCAAACGAGGAACATAAACCACCACACCCCTCTAGATGTACAGTTTTAAATGAGTCGGACAAAATGCAACCACAGAACAATTGTGGTGCAAGCTCCAAAGACACTTTTTTGACATTCATAACAAAAACTGATTTTTACTTAAAGGAAACCTACAACTTGAAGTGGCAGGTATAAGAGGGAACTACCGAGAACCAGCTCAGGGTGAGCTGGTGCCGGAGCTTAGTTTTGTTAGTGTTTTAAACTGCAGTATCGCGGTTTAAAACACTTTTCAAACTTTATGGCCGAAGCTGCTTCGGCGCAGGGAGGTACGCGCTCGGCACACCATATGCGCGACCGTGCGCACGGCTCTCCTTCACTTCCTATGTAGCCATGTGCACGGTCTCGCGCATGGTGCGCCGAGCGCGTAAATCCCTGCGCCGGCTATAAAGTTTAAAAAGTGTTTTTAACCACGATACTGCGGTTTAAAACACTAACAAAAATAAGCTCCGGCACCAGCTCACCCTGAGCTGATGCTCAGTAGTTCCCTCTTATACCTGCCACTTCAAGTGGTAGGTTTCCTTTAAACCTAGTGATGCTCTATAGAGTTTCTTAGAAATCATTTTTTTTATGGACTTTTATGGATTTTTTTTTTGGATGCCTTTCAAGTCCTCTCCATTTTTTCCACAACTCAATGGGGCACATTTACTTACCCGGTCCAGTCGCGATCCAGCGGCGCGTTCTCTGCTCTGCATTCGGGTCCGGCCGGGATTTATGAATGTAGTTCTTCCGCCGTCCACCAGGTGGCGCTGCTGCGCTGAAAGTCATCTCATCGCACTAACCTGTTGTCCAATTAAAATCAATGAGTTGTGGAAAAAATGGAGAGGACTTGGAAGGCATCCAAAAAAAAATCCATAAAAGTCCATAAAAAATGATTTCTAAGGGAACTACTGAGGGAGACTACTGAGCATCACTCAGGTGAGCTGGTGCCGGAGCTTATTTTTGTTAGTGTTTTAAACCGCAGTATCGTGGTTAAAAACACTTTTTACTTTATAGCCGGCGCAGGATTTAGCCGCTCGGCCGCCATGCGCGAGACCGTGCACATGGCTACATAGGAAGTGAAGGAAGCCGTGCGCACGGTCGCTCATATGGTGTGCCGACGCGGTACCTCCTGCGCCGAAGCCGCCTTCGGCCATAAATTTGAAAAGTGTTTTTAAACCGCGATACTGCAGTTTAAACACTAACAAACACTGCTCCGGCACCAGCTCACCCTGAGCGTTTCTCGGTAGTTCCCCTCTTATACCTGCCACTTCAAGTTGAGGTTTCCTTTAGTAACAATCAGTTTTTGTTATGATGTCAAAAAATGTCTTTGGAGCTTGCACCACAATTGTTTCTGTGGTTGCATTTTTGTCCGACTCATTTAAACACTGTACATCTAGAGGGGTGTGGTGGTTATTTGTTCCTCGTTTGCACATTTATTACTAAGATACAACAAAATTCTGACACGATACAAATTTGATGCAACAGTTTGCAAATCTTAAAACTGACTGATCAACTAGACACAGACAGTTTACAAGCTTAGAACTTAACTTACCAATGATTTTGAGATTTTCATTTTATACTTCACATACGTGTAAATTTGTGTCTGATATTGACATTTAAATATGCAATCGTTTATTTGTATGTTCATTATAATACCCCATACTGATGTATTGCAGGAATTGAGAGCTGTTAGCCTGTACTGATGCATATGCTGGCTCACTGCCTCACATTTATTAAACAGCAAGCCACTTGCGTATTTCCGCCTCTTCTGCCACCTTCACCCCAGTGGGGTGTGAAGGGGGCGGCAGTTGGCCGATTGGGCCTGCACAGTTGCTGCGTGCCAGTGACTTTTCACATGTGCAGCAGCCGGCTGCAGGCCTGGTGTAGAATAAACGCTGGCTGCGCACACCCTGCCCAATACATCAAAAGGCTGAAGCCTCTTGATGTATCGTTCTGCAAACAAGCGGTGGGGCACAAGTGCCGGTGTGATAAATATCCCCCAGAGTGTGACATTATTCTGTCAGACACTGCATGATAAATGTGGTGCATAGTCCGACTGTGCACCAGAACGCTCCTTTTAGTACGAATTGGTATCAGTGTGGGTATAGTGCAGCAAATGTGTTCACTTATAAATACTGGTGCACAGTTTGCACTGAATAGAATGTGCACAGTGAGACAAAAACTGTGTAGGGATTTTAACCTCAAGGACACGGGTTTTTTCATTCATTTTTCTCGCTCTCCGCCATGACAAATCCATACTTTTTCATTTTTCAGTGTAGAGAGCTACGGAGGGCTTATTTTTTGCATAACCAAATTTGACTTCTCAGTGATGTTATTTGTTATTCCTTGCCATGTACTGGACTCTGAAAAAATCCAATGTGGTGCAACTCATTGTGTCACTTTCTTGTGGGCTCAGTCTTTAACGACTTCCTCACGGAGTGTTTCCAAATTATACATCTACTCATTTATTCTTGGTGTTGGTGATATCTAGTTTTATTGTGTTTTAATACTTTACAAATTAAACCATGTGCATGAATGAAAATTGTTGCGCTTCTTCTACTGACGCTAATAACTTTTTCATACTTTGGTGTACTAGCTGTATAAGGTGTAATTCTTTGGCAAAATGAGCTGATGGTTTCATTGCTATAATTTTGAGGACTATACAACCTTTGACCACTTTTTATAAAAAAAAAAAAAAAAAAAAATATATATATATATATAATATATATATAGATGGTCTGATCGTTCCTACCATATAATGCAATACTACAATACTACTGTACATGTATGGCACAGAGTGTGAAGGAGTTCATAAATGTGAGCTACTCTCTTTAAGGTTCTGCCACATGCATTTACTACGGACAGCCCTGTGGTCTTAGATCAGCCATATGTGATATCGTTCCGAACGAATACACTTTGGGGGATGCAATCGGACATAAATATCTGTGCACTTGTTTAAATGCAGCGTCACATTGACCGCAGCCATTTAAGGGTTACATCCCCAATTGGAGCTTGCTCTGACTGTTGGTGTTACATTGGGATGTCAGCTGTAGTTTACCACTAACGTCTGTGTTTTTTCCAACATTTGTACGGTAGCCTTTAGTAGTTTCTTGCAAGCCATGTGGCCATTTTCATTTGTATGAGCCGGGGTTTTTCCAATTCAAAACAACTAATGTTTATCTTCGGCACTCATCTGACTATTACAATATTTTGAAACTAATTTGGTGGGGTTTTTAAGCTGCATGAATTCTCTGCAATGTGGAACTTTGCTTAGGCTATGAATCATGATTAGGCGAGATGCCATTGAATGATGGCTGAACACTGAAAATTACGTTTGCCAAAATTATAACAAAACTTATTATTTAGTGACTGTTTCATGTTCCAGTATCATGATTTGCAGTTTAACCAAAACATAAGAAGAAACACTCATTTCGTTATGATTATGTTGGGACGGAATCTTCCCTGGCTTTGGGCCAATTATCATCAGCCTTGCACTGTTTTTGCCTTGCTTCTTCGGATCACCACAATATAACGTATAGGTTGGACTTGATGGACTGATGTCTTTTTCTAAACCTTATTTACTATGACATTATAACACAATCTTAATCAGCAATCTAGCAATCGCTCTGAATCTTGGAACATAATAAATCAACAGAATGAGGAGATTTATTAATCTTGTGCATGCCAGAATACGTAATTTGCACCTAGAATAAGCTTGTGTCACATTTATTGGGTTTTTAGATAATGCATCTGGCTTAGTCTATGCACCTGAAAATTCTTCCATTTATCAGAACTCACTTCACAAACACACAACACCCAAATAACAGTGTGCAATGTCCAATCAGCTCCCCTAAAGCCAGCAAGATATTGTCATTTTTAGATGTGGTATAGACTCTCGGTAGGGATGTAAATTCACTGTACAGGCATTGGTTCGCCTTACCTGGAATATGCCGTACAGTTCTGGCACTAGTCCATAAAAAGGATGCCCTAAAGCTGGAGAGGGTACAACAAAGCCAGCACAAACGGGGGTCGCTAAGTCAAAAGATCCGGGGCTCGTGCCCCGGATCTTTTGGCCGGTGCCCCGGATCACCCTGGGTCAGCAGTTACATCAGGTCCAGGTGCCCCGGGCATCCTTCTCATCTCTCTTAACGATCCTAGTCTCACTGCTTTCCCTGCAGGACCTGTGATGATGTCACAATCACATGACCTGCAGGGGAACAGTGCACGGAGCGCAGGAGTGAGTGAGAGGGAGACATAGAAGATCTATATCCACATGACAGGGGATCTATATGGGCACATAACAAGGGATCTGTATGGGCACATGACGGGGGATCTTATGGGCACATACAAGGGGATCTGTATGGGGCACATGACAAGGGGATCTGTATGGGGCACATAACCTCACGGGGATCTATATGTGGCACATGACGGGTTATCTATATGGGCCATAACAAGGTCTTATGGGTCCATAACGAGGGGATCTATGGTGGAATATGGTGGAAAGTTTGTTCAAGGTTAAAAATGAAATCAAGACAAGATGCACTGGAAAACAGGGTTTCATCACCATGGCGACAGGCTCTCTTATTGTGAGAAACTGTCAATCTGTGGAATAGCCTCCTCACGTGCTGGTCACAGCAGGACAGCATAGAGCTTCTCTAGGGTCTAGATGCCTATGTACATCTAAATAACATTAATGGTTATCTTAAATAGAATTGTTCCCCTAAAACCCCTTCCTCATCCAGTCCCTTTCCGTTTTCCTTGTTTGAACTTGAGGACATGTGTCTTTTTCAACTGTATGAACTATGTTACTAATAGTTTATCCAGAGTCATAAACCTTACAGGTAAGTTGCCCTCATGATTTTCTGGTTCAGAATACAACTGTGGAGTCTAACTCTCTGCCTGGTCTATTCACCACACCTTTCATGAATCCCCCCATGTTCTGCAGCATAGTCACAACTTATTCACACATGTCCATTACATGTTTCGTTGACACAGTTCTGTGTTTGTTTTTCTCTCTTGTCTCTTCTGTTTTATGTCTGCGTCTATTTTTTACACATCCCTTTGGTATTATTTAGAAGGCTACACCATGGTTCTCCACCATTATCAGTTAAAAAATACAGCCTATAGTAGCAAAATTCTAACAAGATGAGTAAACCCTGTTTCATTGGTGGTATTTTAATGCACCAATCTGTACCTTGCACTTTCTATCAGTAATTTATGTTATTGTTTTAATTATTCACTGACTTATATTTTTAAGATAACAGCCCCTTGAGGCATTCGCAATAAATGCTCTGCCCAGTGACTGAACTTCATGAGATGGACAGTAGTAGTAATTCTTTTTTAATCTATATTCCATCATAAAGATGGGGCTACACAGCACAGAGGCTCTCAATACACTGCCCTCCATAGCCTTCCAGGCTCATTAGCATAATTTGATTAAGTTGATTTTAGAAGGAAGGAGCCAGGATAACAAATGTAAGAAGATTAACCAGTCACAGTGCCCTGAATCTCTGACAAGTGTCCGCGGTTTACGGTGCTTGATTTTGATGGTATATTTCTTTTTAACTGGCACCATGGATTATATCATAACTCTACTCTACTGCACTATTGTGTGAAGGTAGGCCTTAACCTGCAATTTGACTACATTTGAATACTCAAACATTTATCTGGCATGATTCAAACAGCTGATAATTTTAGTATACCTTCCGGCCATTTGCCATCTGCTATAGTTTGTGTGTGTTAGATGTGACTTCACTTAAGGGGCTGTCTGACACTGTAAACAAAAACATTGGTTGGCTAGGAGGGGGCTGCTTAAATAAATAAACATTACTTAACTCCAAGGTCCCTCGCTGCGTCCTGCGCTACATAACCGTCTCCGGGCCATGCCCCTGTTTATTTGCTTGATGCGTTCAGCTGGGCATGGGAGCTAGGAATAAAGATGGGTAGGCATGGTCAGCCATCTTGGCCTCCTGAAAGCTGAATGCAATGCAGCTTCCCTGCCCCAGTTTGTTTGCAGGGGTACGGACCGGAGAGACTCAGTGTTGGATGCCAAGAGGGACCGCAGAGGGAATTATGTTTTATTTTTTTTAAGCAGCCCCCTCCCGGCCACCAAGTGTTTTTGTTTACGGTCTCTCGGGACACCAATTTAATTTTAGTTCCTTTAAACACCTTAACACATATCACTAAACTTCTTCTCCCACCACCGTTTCCTTTCTTTCTTTTTTGTTTTTCTATTCATGGACTCAAAGATGTTAGACCTACAAGAGATCTTAAACTTGAGAGAAGCAGGTTGTTCCATAGTTGTACTAATGTTAAAGATAATTATTAAGTAGTTAGTAAAAAAAACCCTAACAATTAAAATTAAATGAAAACATACCATTGGGTTAAATCCTAATGAATGTTAAACATATAGTAGCATATGATGGCGGCTAGTACCCTCCCCACCCCAACGATTCTTTAGTTGAAATTAGCGTAGCTGGATTGAGTGTTTTAACAGTTTTGTCTTCTGATTCCATTCAAGATCTGATTAGATCCACATAAAACTAGGAATGACTGTCATATAAGATACTAATGTTAGTATGTTTTGCTTAATTAACTTTTGGCTAAGGATTGAAACACATTAAGTACTGCTAGTGTTAGTGCTGCTGAAATAACACATCTGGTCCCAACGAAACGGTTTCTCTCGGTGTGGGTGACAGATGTGGTGATCATTTACCCTGCTCTTCTGCGTTTTAAATATTAATGGCACACAAGGAAGATGCCTTACAGCCTTGGCCTTGCTGGTAAATGTTCTCCAAGTCTGCCATTTATGCTTACATTGCAAATTTCGGGCGTTAATAAAGTATATATAGAAAACATTCACATATTTTCACTAATAGCTTCCATTTTATGAATCGTGGGTTATATGGGTGAGTATTAAATTCTTCCATACACAGTATTTAGTACCATTGCACTACCGGTATCTTTGTAGCATTGTGTTATAATCATTAGCTAATTCATATATACTAAGTTGCAATAAACTATTAATCAAATTGACAATTCAAACCTTTCTTATAGTATTTCCCTTTTCCAGTAATAGATTCTAAAAAATAAATCATGTGTCACAGAAGTTTTATCCATGTGTCATTTCTTTTAATAAGTTTATAAACTCTTACTCACTCAAGTGAATGCATAGGCCCAATGAGTGAAAGACAGAGACACAAATGACATATTGCTCGAGCTATGATTTCTATCTTATCCCAGTCCGTTACCTACATCAATAGATATTTATTATGCCCTAAATGGTGTTGGTGGCTGTTGTAGCATTAGTGCTGACAAGCTTATACTACTGTAATTGTGTAAAGGTAGGTAATAAATAAGCCCCTTATAGGTTGCGCGTGGACAGTAGACTAGAAGCAAGATTAGACGCTAACTGATATGACCGATTGCCCTTTGCCCTTTTGGAAATTACTTGAGTAATGTGCCAGAAAAGACATACAGGACGAGACCTGTATTGAGCATAAATCCTGCCCATGTGACAGGTGTTGAGTCTCATCTACTTCAGGCTGCTAGGGTACTTTAAACCCTTGGTGGCCTAGTTATTCCTACCATAAACTACCATACTACAGTATTGCAATATATGAAAAACTTCTATGGATCTATAACAGTATTCCTCCTACACTATTAAGAATCCTACTGCCACAATGATGGGTCCTGAGTCTCAAATGACTCCTGCTGCCGCAGTGTGATCCCCGTTAATTGTCACATTGTAACACCGTTTTCATCCCATATGGCGCAACCCACATGCTGTCTGTGGAAGGTAAATGGTTACACTTGCAATCGTTGCCAGTGCGATCCATGGTGTAGTGATGGGTGTTTTGCTGCATAATGCAGCCGACACTCACCATGTATGAAGAGGGATCTGCCTGTGAGCCCTCTTTATAACATCCTGAATGTCATATGGCATACTTTTAGGGGTTAAGTCACAAGCACTTCCAAAGCAATTTGATGTATATAATTTTAGATATAGAGAAAGAATTATTCAGAAAACAATTAAGCACAGTTGACAATCTACCTAGTATTAGAGAACCCCACAATCTCACTGCAAGGGAAAACCATACAATACTTAGAGAGAAAAGTGGATGGGGACCCTGCCCCTGAGGAATCACAATCTATGGGAGAGAGAGAGAGAGACATAAGGTAGGGAAGTCAGACATGCAGTTAGATGCAGGGTGAAGTTCCGGATTACGTTTGTGAGAAGAACAATGCTAATCGAGTGAAGCTAAGGTCCTGTGAGGAACGGAGATTACATGTGGGACGTATGGCTGATTTTCATCGCTATATGGCGGTTGTAGGCTGTTTTTAAGTCATGATTAGTATTTTGTGTAATGGTAACCAGTGGATGAGACTGTAAGAGAGTAAAGGCAGAGGAGAAACCAGGAGACAAAGATTAGCAAGGCAGCAGAGTAATAATTAATAAAAATATAATTCCTTTATTTATTTAGCGCACACAGATATGCAGTGCTACACAGAGTTAAGATCGTTTGGTGGGCTTTTAGAGAGTTAGCTGGGAGACCGCAGAGAATAATGTTGCAGTAGTCCAAGCGGAGAAGATGAGAGCATGGACTAATAGTTATGTAGACTCTGGATTGGAGGAAGGGTCAGATACAAGAGATTTTTCTTGAGCTGTAGGAGGCAGGTTGTAGTAAGGGCCTGAGGGGGCTTCATATTAGTGAAGAGGGTCCACACATATGACGTGTCAATAGAGAGGGCCACAATATAGGGGAGAAGGAGGAGGGGGGTCAAAATATGAGGGGAATGATAAGGGTGGCCACAAGATTTGAGGGGTGTTGTGAGGGACCACAATATTAGGTTGATGAGGAGGCCCATTACAAAAAAAAATGAACTACCTTGGACGAGATTAAGCGTGGCCCATTATTAGAGGAGGGCAGAAACAAGTAAGGCAAACATAGCCTGTTAGATGAAAGTGTAGCCCTTCTGTCGAGCAGTGCAGAGGGTGCCCATGATTCATGAAATCATGCAACAGAAATCAGAATCTGGCGCCCTCTACAATACCACACATGCAAATTGCACAAGTTGTGCCTGTTTTTTAGTAAATGTGGGACATTGTGGGCTGTATTTATCATTGTCTGATAGTCAGAATATTTCTAGTTTGCCCATGGCACCATCACAGTTCGGCTTTCAGTTTTAACCAGTGCTCCATAACTTATTTAAAGGGAGAGCTGTATCTGTTGCCCACTGGCACCTAGAAATTTCTAAATATTCTGTGTTTACATAACTAATGTTCAATGTTTAATTCATTGCTTAACATTGCATTTCTGTACGTGTGCTGTACATAATGCAATGATGCAATCTCCTCATAGCAGCCTTTGCATTTGCAATTATATGCCACAGGTGATATGCCCATAAGATGCATGGGGCTATATTCACAGATTTGAATTGCATTTTGAAATACATTTTAAGACATCTCTCCTCGATGCATACATATGTTTAGAGCTTAATGTCGTGAGTTTTGCTAAATAGTGTTTATTCACCACCACAAAACCCACACGAACCAAACATTCAGCTGTTAACACATATACATTTAGGGTTAAAACACTTCAGGATCCATCATGTGACATATTTTAAAATGCATTTTCAAACATTTTGTCAAAGATATTGGTACAACGCAACACCTCTGTGCTTTTTGGGTGCGTTTTGCTGATTGTTTCAAAATGCAATGCCAACACCATTGGGGCTCATACGAAAGGGTTGCGCTACTCCTTTTGGACGGTTCACCTTTTTTTTCAGGGATTACATGGGCTTTCACAAGGTATTTAAGATGTGTCTCGCGCTGCGCGATCTTTTGTGGCGCAGCTGTGCTGGCTTACATGCAACCCTTTAGGGTGCGTGTGCCGACGTTCCCGACTGATGTGGACTCAGCACGGATTTACCTTTTAATATGTGTTGCATGCCCTAGCACAACCATGCATCACAAAAATAGTGAACTCTGTCAGACCTAGCGGGGAAGCGCCACATGATCGGCGCACAATCTATGGAATCGCCGCACAAGGTGCCTTATAAGATACGGACAATGCCTTTTGGTGTGAAATCCCTCCAGCGGAGCGACTGCCCGTGAGTATGAAATGTGTTACATTGTTGATACAGCTTCAATTGTACTGAATATTTCCATGCACATAGTTGAGCCCCCAGAAATACTTCACCATTGAACGCTAGACACCCCAGTCTGACACCTGGTGTTGAACTACAAGGTCATCTACCATTAACTGACGCTACCGGAGCTAGTCATACATAAGAAAGATGATCCATATATTCCGCCAAACGCTAAACTATTGTTATAAACAGTCTACTACTCAAGATCCAGTTTGGCGTTTTTTTTTTTAAGGAAAAAAAAAAGCTTAGTAATTTACTGTTTTATACTGTTAACGTTGGTACTATGAATTTCAAAATATCTCCAGTCGATTATTTAATACTTTTGATACGTCGCCAGTTTAATTTTCATGTGTGTCGAAAATTAGAGGTAAATTATTTATTACTTTCAGCAAAGTCTTTCACTTATTTAATATTTTTTCATCCTTTTTTTAATGGACGTAAAATGACACTCTTATTGTACACTCTAAAAGCAACAGCAATGAATCTTTGCACATAGGTTCCTTGGATTGAAAGTTCACCATTTTTCACTCGATGGAATTCACATCGGCACTGGCAAAAGGCCATAACGACGCTAAACTGTAGTACCATGGTCTCCTATAGATATAAAGGGGGGCATAAGTTGTCCTGTGGTATATTTGAGACCCTTTAGATATGCCTGTTCAGGACCAACAGCAAATAGTTTTTGTCCTTTTCTTTGTTGTATTTTATTACTCTCCATTACTAGAGCCTTCGCCAATCTGATAAGCTAATTGATTCTAATATAGTAACTAACTTCTCTAAAATTAGTACATGTACTTCAAGAGGTTCGTGGAAGGGGTATTAAGGTTTGAATAGTAAATATTTTAAATTTGGTGCTGTCAATCCTTATAACATGTCAGTGGGATGGTAAAAAACTTTGTCCATGTTTGCCACTAATTTCCATTGAGAAATCGCCATCCAACAACATTTTCCGCCGTGGATGATGAATTTGTTAAAACTCTCATTCTGCTTTGCATTATCCTCCCCTCCCACAATTTAGATACTAAATATGCAGCATTTTCTTATACTATCATAAATACAATGTTTCAGATGAAGGCTGGCTATGAAATTTCTGACTATTTTACAGAAACCTAAAATATTTTTATTAATTTATGATAAAAAACACAAACTGAAAATGTGAAAAGTGCCAATTGTATGATCCCTACACATAGATATGGGATATACCATTCTACTCTATATGTCCGGGGCATGTCTTCATGAACCAGTTTGTTGATATAAAGTTGTTTGTATGGTATAGATAAATTTTTTTTATATATACGTTATATTTCCATTCAATGCTTATTATGCACTAAGAAATGTTCATTGTTTCACCGTATCGAAGACAAAATGAAATCTTAATGTACAACTTGTTTAGAAATGAAATTTTTAAGAAAGATTTTAGAACGCCTATGTTTTAATAAAATAACTTAAACTTCTTTTCATTCTGCAGTCTATTGGATTTTTAATGTGAATGTATTTTTTAAGGACTATGGTGTTTGGGTGAGCGTTAACAAATGAAACACTTGGCCCTCACTACCCTCTGCACCATCACTGCTTCTAGTTGTGGTAAGTAAAAAAAAGTAATTAATGCATATGGTAGATGAAATTGACTGCAGTGCACGACTGGATAATGTACTGACTGTACTCAATAAGGGGTTCGAAGGTTCCTATGCTTCTCTGCTAGTTTATTTGGCAGGGAGAGCTCATATATGCCTCCAGTCCCTGACAGTTTTTTCCGTGCTTTCCTTCCCTGCCCCACGGATCACTATGGTCTCTAAATCTCGGCCACTTCCAGAATGTCTGAACAGGCCTGACGTTGGCGCGAAGTTTCCGACTACTATGTAGCATCTTGTCACAGTATATCGGTGCCACTCGCGAATGCCAGTCTTAATCTTCCCTCCCCAATACTATATAAAGCAGTTACTTTCAACGGGCCAAAGCATTGATATCTGCATGTTCCACTGCTATATATAATGCAGTCAGGCCACCAAATAGCCTACTTAAAACAGCAGCTTCAAGTGATTTTACACAGCGATAACAGCCTATATTGTGCATTGACTGTAGGCGTTTCGGCTCATGACAAACATGATGGTTCCAGCACATTATAAAGTTTATTAAAAACCCTAAACCATAAAAAACTCAGTTGAAATAGGTGTCCTTTGTGGCAAAAAAGTGATTAATTTATGCCTTAAATAGATTCATTAATTTATTTGCTTTATTATAGTTAAACAGCCATTTTAGCATGGCCAAATCAAATCTTTTATCTGGAATATTGGTTCATTTTAAACACCTTAATAGGACAATGGCCTAAAATGTGCCTTCATGGATACATCTTTTTTTCAGTTTTCCCGTTTCAACTTCCAAAAGACCTAGGGGCGAATTACTTAGTAGTAGTGCAAAACTGGCACTAAAAGTGTGTTTGCCTTGTGGGTAATGCTGGGTTGCGCCACAAAGATGTTCGTATGGCAAAAACGTAAATAACCTGGCACAGCAAGTTTGCTCTGAAAGAACAGGCAATGTCTGACAGAAACTGGCACACAGTCCCTGTATAAATGTGGGTCATAACTTTTTTATTGTTACCCCGACTTTTTTTGTGGTAAGCTTTGTATTGTCTCCAATGGTTTAATTTTTAATAGGTAAAAATGGCATAATGATTAAAACTCTTCCTTGCAGGCGGAACAGAATAAAACACTGTGTTAATGATATATTCCTCTACAAGCGGCCATTTTGGACCACGAGAACCAAACGAGGCCATTTTGAAGATCCCCGGCCATTTTCAGTCTAGCCCGGGTTCAACCCGGTCCAACTACTTGTCATGATCAAACTTCATTTTTTATTCAACGCTGCTTGCTTTGTCCTGCCAGCTATGTCCCCTTGACCTTAAATGAGAAGCAAGTCTGTCCTTCACTCTTGTGCCTATATTTTTGTTCTAACCCACATGGCTCGACCCATAGTATAAAAATTAGTTATAAACTATTTAGTATAAACACGTGCCTCTGAGTAAGAATATGTTAACTTTTTCTGATCATGTCCTGTAAATTATTAATGCCAATAGCATTGCAGTATTCTATCTGCTGTTCACAGCCCCTTTGATGATGATGTTTCTGTTTGATATATCACTAGGGACTAATACACTGAGGGAGATTCTACATACCTAAGAGACTGAGTGTTCTTGGGTTTCTTCTCTCGCCTCGGTATCTCAGGCCAGCCATGAAATAGTTAATTAGAAAGTCACTTGCCATGGAAGGGGGGGGGGGTTGAGCGCCAGAAAAAATCTCTGACAGCTGTTTGTTTTAAAACTTTTTTTAATGAACCGAACAGTAGAATAAACATGTATAAAATTATTCGTAGGTTATTATGATAGAAGATGCCCCAAACACCTGTAGATATTTCTCTATATTTTACTAGGAAATAAAAACTAGGAATTAAACAACTTTTTATGGAAACCACATAGTGTGCCTATGTTTTTTCCAATATTCTGAGAGCGTCTAGTTGTTTTTATTCCTTTATACAAATAGGTTATATTAGGGTTTGTTTATTGCGAAAGGTATGGTTTAGTTGGTACTATAATAGGGACCTCTGACCTTTTTTGATTGCTCTAATTACATTTTTTTGGGAGGGAGAAAGAACTAAAATTGCATGTTTTAATTCGTTTTTTTTTTTTATTTTTGTATCCCTCACATAATAATACATAATAATAACAATATCTCCAGGCCGAAGGTTGCTTCTGGCTTGACAATGCAATTTTGTATCTTGGGGTTTTTATTATTTTAATTTTTTCAACTCACAATATACATTTTAATAGGGAATGGATGATTTTTTGTGGTGGTTTTTTATGATTTCTTTTTATTTATTTTTTTAAAATTATTTTTACAGTTTTTTTACTGTCCCACTGAGGACTTACACGCTTGATCCTGATCCTAACATACATTGCAGTGTTTTTGTATTATAATCTGTCAGTTTTTACTGACGTTTTACTTACTAAACCTAGCCTTAACTGGGCTTAAGATGGGTGGCCTGCTGTTAACATATCTTTAAGGCAGGCTATCTGTGGACATTTCATTAAAGGGGCTCTGCTGCTGTACACTTTCACTGATCAGGGAGGCTCTGCTGGACTTTTTATTAAGAGGGTTTTGTCCATGAAAGAAATTCTTAACATTACAATGGCCATAGTGATGTTTACACAAAGATATATTTCTAACCCTTAACGTTACTTCAGTTCTACGTGCTGCCTTGCTCCTATCGCTCACTAGACAGGTTCAGTGTAAAATTCCTGTGTGGTCCGCAACTCCTAAGCAGACCATTTGATCCCTCTACGCTATGGTAACAGGATTTATACCCCTCCATTGTAGTCTTCTGAACATTCACTAGTATTGAACATAGAAAAAGAGAGAGAATGAGACGGATCAGATATAGGATCATGAGATCCACTGAGAATGCATATAGCACATGACAGTTCTCAGCTCTGCTATAGTATCCATAACCAAAGCTGTCAGCTCTGCGGTGCTCTCTCCCCCTCCCCTGTAAAAGAGACTTTATCTGCCGTACTTGTGATTTACTCGCCTCAGCTGCTTGCAGCAGGAAGTCTGTGTGTGTTGGGGCTTGTATTGGAATACGTGTGGAGGGGCTGAAGGCGAGATTGCTGCAGTGCAGCGTCAGACAAAGCAAGAAGATGTCCTTCCTGCCCTAAATTTCGGATTTAAACTTGGATCCTGGGGCAATCAAAATTGTATACCACCAGCCTGCTAGAGACAGGTGGATTTTATCTGTGAAATGCTGTTATTTTTGTTAATACAGTGAATTAGAGATTTTACTATTTTTGTTACCTGATACTATTCGAGATCTTGTCTTCGTGTGAATAGCCCTTTAAGAGTATCAGCTGCATTTCTCACCCTAGGCTTATTCTGAGTCAGTAATTTTGCCCAATGTTTTTTGTGTAAATTAGGTGCCTTGTCTTATTCTTGAAGTATGTACTGCATGGATATTTTCTTCTTCATAGTGAAAAGGGCCAATACAATGGGGACTATAGGCTATAGAAACATTTGTATGTCCCCTTTTATTTGCCGCCCCTTCTCTTATAAGACAGACAGCAGACAAAGGAGCACTACAGATGAGCTGCAGAAAGAGGAGCAACTGCAATGGAAATGGGGCAATTGGACGCATGGCTGCTGGAATGCCAAATTATTGGATTTGGGTTCCATATGCGGTATTTGCGGGGTGACTTCCCCTAGTTTTTCCCAGATCCCTAATAGGAGCTTAGCCAACTGGTCCCCAGAAAAAATATGGTGCAGCAGTCACTAGATACAGTACATGTCCCTTGCAGCCAGTCCCTTGCATCACACTGTAGACAGCATACAGTGGGTACGGAAGTTTTTCACACCCCCTTTACATTTTTCACATCTTTGTTGAATTGCAGCCAATTTGTAACATCAAATAACTATTTTTGCTCTTTAATGTCACTAGCAGCCTATCTTGACTAAAAACATAAACTAGTTTCTTCTTGCTAATTTAATAACCAAAACTCAATATCTCTATGGGTCATAAGGTATTGGACACCCTTGTACTGTGACCATCTATTAACGTCACATGCTCAATTTCCTTCTGATCCTCTTGAGATGTTCTACTACTTCCTTCTTGAGTCCAGTCGTGTTTATTAACTGATGTGGACTTGATTAAAAGCCACACCCTGACTTAGAAGACCTCAAGCTCACAGTGCATTTCTTTTAGGCATATGATGATTCATAGGTTCGAAGGAACTCCCCAAGGAGCTCCAGAGGTCAAACTTGTGACAAGGCAAAGATCTGTCAAGGTTACAAAAAATGGTCCTGCACAATCAAGGTGCTAAGAGCCGTGGGCTCCATAATCTGTAAATAAAAGAAGTTGGGAGTACCACAACTATTCTTCCTCTTCGAACCTGACCGTCCACAAACTACGAATCCATGGGAGAAGACCTTGGTGAGAGAGCAATGAATATCTTACTCCTGTTTCTTTTTTTTTTCTCATCAAGGTGGGGTGCAAAGTGTACTTAATGAGCAAAAAATTTTAAGGGGTCTGAATACGTTCTGTACCCACTGTATAACACCACACATACATTAATATAACACATCAAGTATACCACATACAGCCATACACACACACTAATACATACTGTTTATAAACCTCCATCGAGCGTCTTCTCAGCCCATCTCCTGCATCACCGACCGGTCTCATTACGTGGGGAAGGGGGACAGAAGCCAAGACAGAGCCTTCCAGTACTTGCTAAGCACATGGAAGAAGTAGAGACAGGAGGTTTCTAGCCTGCCCTTCTGCTCCAAAAGACCTCCCTCCTCACAGTATTTCTCTCTCTCATAGCCAACAACTGCTCACTTGTAGTGAACTGTTACAGTGGGCAAAGGCGAAGAACAATACTGGTAATATGCATGCCGCACATGTTTTTTAATCCATTCTCCTGCTTTCTCGCTCTACAAATTAATGAATCCGGCATCGTGTACCGGATATCCATGACACAAGAGTGGTACGAAACCTATATAAACATTATACTAGTTAATGGTTTCTGTAGGATACAATGATCATAATGACAAAATCATCTACACAGAAGATAGCGTTTGACGTTATTAGTGATGTGAATTTACGTTAATTTGAATCATAAAAAAAATATAAGATCTCATAAATAATGATATTTTTGCTTTCATTCACAGAGCGGTGGGACTGTCGCTCTGTTATGCCGATACTCATCATCTGTTTTTGATAGCACTTGCATTAACTTTGGGGTTTTGGCCTCGTCTGCTGTAAGTGGTAAGCTTTCATTTTAGATCCATGTCTATTAGATTTCTGATGATCTATATGACATTTAAGTGTAGAAAATAGATAATAAAGAAACAATAAATTTACAATCCATCATCCTCCATAGGTGTCTTTGACACAGTGACAGGCCAGTCTGTTTCAGAGTTCTCTAAAAATCAATTGTATTTCTATTTATGGAGGCAGCTTAGCAAATGGCAGAACTGGTCCATCTATAACTAAAATATTTTAGAAATGTACTGGAAATGAAATTGCTGGGTTTTAGTCCATTATAGCCCTTCATCAGTTATAGGTGTAATACCATTGTAGAAAAAAACACATTTATTTTATAGATATAAAACATAGTCCATTTAATCTATATTTAAGTGTTTCACAATCCCTGATGGCAGTTTCCCATATCCATGTGCTGTCTTGACGGGCCCTGCTAATAGTTTAATAGTGGTATCTTTTATAATCTCTACTACTTGGTATGTACTTTTTGATGCAATGCACTTGCATTTAAGATTTCCTTACTGTGGCAATTACATGAATGCAAGGTTTCAATTTTGATATTGTTAACTGGGGGGGGGGGGAGGGGAGGGGGGGAAAATAAAGTTACTCAAGCCATCCACATTTCTCCCTAAAAGCACTTTTAAAATGCTGGTAGGTAATCTGACTGGTTTTGCACGCTAAAAAAAAATGTTTTTAGAAGCATCTGCTATTTTATAACCATCCTTCTTGCTTTCGGTAATATTTGTCTTCCATCCCTTGAAAAGTGAAATATTCAATGTTTTCTTTTTTTCAATATTTATTGAATTTCATTTTGTATATTTCCATTATTGTGTATTATATATACAATACGTACAATTTAGGTGCATTGCACACACCCTTCTGTGTGATGTATATGCGGCCGGCCTAGGGGGCAATGGAGGCCGCGATACCGCGTACACAACGTACACCGGGCAAAGATAAGCATGGCCCTATGTTTTCCCATGTGTGCGGCCGTTGGAGGGTCACAAATCCTCCTCATCCAGCGCACAGCGTATCCCGTCAGGCGGGCATGACCCGGTGAATATACCCTCATTCGTGGAAAAATTTACTTTTTATTTTTGCATAAAGTGGGCATGCTTATCAACCAAATTATTCAGATGTAGTATGTCTTGTCACAGTTCTGCTGCATGCATACCTTATGATCCATTTTTATTCTGTGTTGTGCGATCCTAGTCTGCCATCCGTCCATAGCTACCCATAACCATTTACCATCTGGTGCAGAAGAGATTAGTCAGCATGTTTTACCGATAAAGCGTACAAAACCTCAACCTGAAAATTCAATCCTGGCGACTCTCCGAGACCTTCCATTAATGCCCTGCTACTTTGTAGGCCCCCTTGTTGCTGACAAGATTTTTTTCTTCTCTATGTACATGCTCCTTGACTACGATGCGAACCATAGTAGTAGACAAAAGTTCTGGCACTTAGGCTACCACTTAAAATTAATTTGCCCTTACATATCAGAGCAGTTTGATATCGGCCTTCCATTTTCCTTTGAGAACCCAGCGCAAAATGAGAAAGTTATAATATAGATAGTTCAAGAGGAATCATAATAAGGAGAATACATGGCACATTCTGCAGGCGGCGAATAGGAAATAATTACTGGAGAATTTCGAAAGCAACAATATATTGTTGCTATATATTGCTATATTAGCCTATTTTTGACTTTTTAGCAAGAGAAACTCTTGGGGACAAAGAGTACCAGACAAGTCAGCTCGTTCAGCTAGACTGAGATCTGTGGGGCTCAGGGCGCTAGAAAACTGCAGTGAACCGCAACAGGAAAATGGTGGCTGATTATATACAAAAGGGTGAGGAGGCTGTGCAGACGTGAGATGGTAATGCACAGGGATTGGGACCTTTTTTTGAGAAGTGAAGACTGCTAACACAGATTGGATGAAGATCTCGCAAAACAAGTCCATTGATTAATTAGAAATAATTGCATTTAGTGCAGCTTTGTTACCTCAGATCAAAATGTAGATATATAAGTAAAAATGAGGATAAATAAAATTTTCTGAAGATGTTTAATATGATGATAATAATAATAATGAATCATTTGTCATAATAAAAATTGCATGCTATGGTTAAGCCTTAAAATTTAAATATATACATCATACTTACGAGTAATTGTTTTATTGATGAAGTAGGTGCAGACAACACTTTCTGCATTTTTTCCAAAAAAAAATCCATTCCCTCGTAAGACAACTTGAAATTTCTCTGAAAAAATATGACTGTGTAAATAAATATCAATATAACGCTATTGCCACTACTACAAGACTAAACATTGAAGGTCTTCTGAACTATGCCAGCCTTTTTTTACATTTTCAAATGCATTTAAAATATAGAAAGAAGGATCATTTCAAATCTTCTCTTCAAAAAATTGCTGTAATTAACATTATGAGCAATAATTGACTATGCTCAAAGCCATTACCCCAAATATATTAAAACTAGTTTTCTTTGCACTTGCTTTGTAAAAGTTGTGTCACATTTTTTCACATGCTATTAAAGGAAATCTACCATCAAAATCAAGCATTATAAACCAGAGATACGTACTCATAGATCCAGGCACCGTGACTGTGGTATTCTTCTTATATTTGTTATCCTCGGCCTCCTTTCTTCTAATATCAATTTTTAAAATGATGTTAATGAGTCTGAGAGGCTTTGGTGAGTGTTTCCAGAGCCCCTCAGTGATGTGTTTTCACTGGTTGTTGCAATAAGCAGAACATGCCTCACCCTTCTCCCTGCTCTCTCCATCCTTCCTCAGCCTGTGTACTCTATCAGCAACAGGAAGTGCAGGGGGACAGACCTGCTCTGCTTATTCTTACAACCAATGAAAAGACATCACTCTTCTCTGATTTATCATGATGGATTTTTATGGTCGATTTTCTTTAATGAATCTGGTGCACCTATTTTTTCTTGGTAAACTTGGCTTAATGCTGTTGCCACAGAATTGTGTTACATATCAGTATTTAATGTGTTGCAAACTGGGAACACCAACAACCACGCTGTGAACGGTATTAAAAATTGTCGGACAAAATGCAACCATGACACAATTGTGTTGCACAAACATAATAAATACATGTAAAAGCACCAAAGCCACTTTTTTGTATACTATTCAGGACAAAAGTCTGGGACAGACACAATAACATTTCTGCCCCATTGTCTCTTGTCAAAATGACTTTCATACTTGCTTTTGACCTAATTGGCAGATATCACCATCAGATTTGATACATTTGATAACAACATTCAATAAAGCTCTATAGATGTGTTATAAAGTAAAAGATGACTAAATGACAATGGGATTAGGTAAAAGAGTGGTTCTACAATTGCATTATGCTACTCAGTTTTCTGTGGATATCTGTGAGATATGTTAGAGACATGTGCATGACTTAAATCAAACGTACAATAAAAAAATGTTGTGTAACATCTGTGGGGTTTAGGCTTAAAATTATTGCAGAATATGTGCTGATTATTGTATTTTGTACTGTTTGTTTAGTTACTTTAACATTTTGTCCTAAACTGGTATGAACTCTTATTCCATTCATTGACACCAGTCTGACTCCTGTTGACTTTATTCAGTACTGTAAATGGTTAAGTCTTTAGTGAAGCCTGCTAGGGTTCACTGTCTGTTTCTGTCCTACCTTTCCATCTATGTTCGTCCCTTTAAAGCAGCATTACACATTGCTTTTATTTCAAAGCTTAACCTAAAAACTGGTGATGGTCTGGTCCTTTGGTCCTCTGAAAGACCTGAAACGAGTGTTTATTACTCATTCTTGAGCTAACTTTGCACTTGCCACCTTTGCAGCTGTTTTCCTTTTTAATGCACTTTTGATCATTTTTATGCCGTACATTGCACAGTGTCTCTTTTTATGAATGTGTAAAAGAGAAATGCTCCTTTTTTTCTCAAGCCTAGTATTCTGCTTACATTGTTGTCAACTGCTGAACTATCAATAAACTAAAATAAACCTAAAGAATATTAAATCTAGTAACAGTTGGGTACAGGAAAATGAAAGAATGGCAGTGTGATATTAAAAAATAAATAAACATGTAGCATTTTTGCTTGGAATACATTTAACATAGTTATCATCAAACACTTTTATTTATTTTTTCAGATGAACTTCCTTTCCATAAAATATTTTTACATGAATATTTATCTAGCTGTAAGATAGAATAGCCAGAGAAGGAAGTTATACTTTATGTGGCTATAGCAAACACTGTGCTCCTAGCAAAAAGAATAAAGCTAAAGCAAACTAGTGTACTCTGCAGCCAGGAAACTCTAATACGAACATCAATTTTCTTACCGCCGACACAGACGGATGATGGATCCACATACAAGATTTCTGTGCATGACTTCTTTAAGATCTGCACAAAATAAAATATCTTTGTGTCAAGAGAAATATGTTTTTTTTTTTTTTTATTGTAACATGACTATGACATGAAAGATTTTTACATGGAACAAGCTTTTGTTATAAATTTTGTTTCTTACAAGTTATGATCAATTCACACCCTGTTTGCCAATGGAAAAAAAAACAAACAAAAATATTCTATGGATATCTTTAGCATTTGTCTTCCACTTCCGATCATTGTAGGTTTGCAAGTATACAGGTAAGGCCTTATGATCATGACCATAATATTGTGCATAATAATTGACCAGAATATTGGGGATGTTTTACACATGCAGCAGTGTGCATGAGGCCTAAAGGTGTACATCTCTCTATTCCTGTCATACTGAAAAGTGTAAGAAACTACAGTTAAAGGGGTTGTCCGAGTTTCGAAAAAAAACTATATGTGGCCGGTAGCGGGCTGCTTAAAACAATAAAGATGTACTTACCTTCCGGTGCCCTCCGGTATCCAGCGCTGCTGTCGCTCTGGTCCGGGCGCCATGTAAACAAACATGGCCGCCGGAGCAGCGCTGGACTCAGCTTCCGGCCGGACCCGACAACCTTCCGGCCCCCATACACAATGCTGTGTATAGGGACGAATAGGCGTACCCGGCCACGGCTGGCCGGAAGCTAAATGCAGCGACAGCAGCGCTGGATACCGGAGGGCACCGGAAGGTAAGTACATCTTTATTGTTTTAAGCAGCCCGCTCCCGGCCACCTATATTTTTTTTTCAAAACTCGGACAACCCCTTTAAATCATGGAAAAAAGAAGGAATTTAGTCAGTGTCCTTCTAGCATTAGTTTAGTTTCATAGAAGACTCTGAGTTGCCATCATAGAAGCTATTTTTTATGTCAAAAGCTACCTCCTCAAACACCCTAGGAAACTACACAATGGGGCACATTTACTAAAAGCAGTGCACTAAATGCAGTTTGCCTTTGTAGTGTGCGAGGTGTGTCAGTATTTCTGGTGCCCACCTTTCATGAATTTGGTGCCCCCTGCACAGCTCCGAAAGAGTGCACCACACATTTTTGGTGCACCTTTAACATAGGGCATGCGACACAATTCTGGCACACAGTCCGACTGAGCACTGGAACGCCCCTAATTTGTGTCGCATGAGGGTCATGTGCGACGTAAGTATGATCCAGACACTTCTTAAATGCCTGTGCCGGCGGTTTGCACTGGAAAGAATGTGCAAATTCCGACAGAAAACTGGCGCACAGCTCTTAGTAAATTTGTCCCAATGTGTGTAATTTAGTCAATGAATATATATGAATATTATTTATTATTATTATCATAATTTTCATGATCTCTATTCATAGTAATTCAATGGAAACCTTCAATGTTTGCCTCTAGATCTACCCAGGATATGCAGAAATCTTGAAAAACTTGAAGAACCAATCAAAAAAAAGGTATGAAAAAGAAATGTATAACTATTTGATATGAAATTCATTAACACCATTTACTGAAAGCATAAATAACTTAAATTAGAAATTATTATAGCAAATAATTTAAAAACCAGGACTTAATTTCATTCCTTTTTTCCTTTTATATATTCTGTCAGTTACCATATGAAAGGATTAAACATAATATTACATGAGATCCATGACAACAATAATTATTCTGCTTCTGAAAATCTGCTAGTTTTGTTTCGGTCTGAGCAATCTAACAGCAACCTCAAAGCTGCATAGCCCTATGTAAATACTGCAACAATTTCCAACTGGATATGAAACGATATAAAATATATGCATCCTGACAATAAAAGAGATAAACGGTTTGCAGATGAAGCAACCAACTAAACAACTTCCTGTATGTGCTAAGTGCTACTAAAACTCGACTTTAAAAAAATGTTCCCATAAAAATGAAACATGTTTATGTTTTATTTTGCCTCTTTATCGGGGTCTATGAGAATGGTGATGCATTGCTACTTGTTCTAAACTCACTGCTACCACAGGGAATAAACACAAACCGGCTAAAGAATGAAAAATGTACTCCCAGACTAGAGCTATATGTCAGCTGTGCCAGAAAAGCATTGATTACGTGCCATTATTATAGATGCTTATTACACATTCATCTGGAAAAGAGTACAGTAATATCTAGTGAATAATGTAATAATTGAGCTGAGCATTAAATAACACTAACTGTCCTGTTATGGAAGATTGCCACTAAAACTTGCCATCAATGTTCCTCGTGATCACTGAGTGCTAAGGAAAGGCTTTTATTCTATCACACATGTATAATGCCAGCACTTCTATGATGCTGAGGAGATATTAATGTACATGCAATACAACCTGTGAAATCATAATAAGGTTTCTGTATTTCTTTAAGGATTGGTGGTAAATGAAGCGAGTAATCTGTTGTATGTACAATTTATGGCATAACGGTTGGAGTTTTACTTTATTATATCTATGATCCTAAATCTAGAGGAAACGTATCATCAGAAAATTTAACCAAGTTTTTCTTTTTTTAGAAAACATCACTCCATCCACCACTGATGTTACACCTCATTTACGCCATTTATCTGCAGAAGACAAATGAAGAAAAACTCCAGCTTCCAAATGGGGTCATAATAATACTTATCTTCTAGCTTTATTCCTCTTTTAAAAAGTTTACATGCATTGTGAGGAAGGATTGGGATCAACAAGTGCAGAAGACTGAAACTAGCCTACTCGTTTTGATAAAAGCATCTTAATCATGCCTAGGTATACTATGTCAGCAGCTAGTCTTAAATTACCCGCCACTTAGGTCATGTGAGATATGGACATATTGCAGGATATTAGGTACACACGTGTAGTGTTACAGTTAATATGATGTTTTATTTGGTGGTAAAGCATTTAGCTTTTTTTGTTGGACAAGCGTATTGGCAACATCTGCATATGTCATGGCCACATCTGTAAAAACCAACTGTACTGATCCATGTATTGTTCCGATTGTCACCACTTCTGAATAGGCCAGCGAACAACTGTGTCCTTAAAGTAGGGGCTATTTTAGAAACATAATTATTGCCATTGTCTAAAATATAAGATAATGTAGATTATTATGAAGATTATTATGTATCTGTCAGAACTATATCTTAATTCTTCTTATGTTAGGTGATTTTTATAAGATATATCCGACAGGGGTGCATCAGACCCCCCGTTCTTGTGATCTGTGGGTTATTTTATTGGTAAGAATAAATAATGTGCTAGATCTTAGTACCGCCAAATGTACATACATGTAAAATAGATCATCATAAAGGAGATACCGGCAGTTAAAGACATAGCTCCACATGTGAGTAGTATTTAAACCAACACTATCTGCAGCTATGGTCAAAACTACCGGTTGACTCCCTTTTTATATTTGAAGGTGCAGTGTTGAAAATAGTCATTAAATAGATTGCTAATATTCTTTTAGCAAGTGAAGTAAAAGTAAAAAATGTTTACTATACTAAAGCCTAATGCTAAACTTTTAGGAAAGGTATAATCAGAATAGGACTTCTACATGGGGCTTCATCGTCTACCTTCATTCTGAAAGAATCCACTTTTTGTCACAGTTCGATCTCCTTTAAAGATTGAATGCTTATTTTTAAAATGATAAAAAGCTACTCTCTTTTTCAAGTGCAGCAATCTATATACCCAACTGTTTCATCCATCCAACCCCTGTATGGTAACTAACAGAATAAAATATAAGTATTGAGTATGAAACTTTACTGACAAGCAAGTAGTGTTGAGCCAACAGCAAGTATCTCTCAGTGGTGAGGATCTTAAAAAGGAAACAGAACAGGCCACAACAGAATTTAATGTAAGCCTCGGGCAGGAAATACATCTAAGGTTTCTGGAAAATGCATCTCACGGCCATCAAATGTAACATAATTGACAGGTAATATAGACAGAGAAAGATACTAGCATCCAGCTCTGAAATACATGTTGTTTCTCAAAGTAAACATGTTATGTATTCTAAGAACACAACTCTTCCAATCAATTTTTGCCGCAGGGGCTCAACACAGGAAGCTCATAATAGTCTCTATGACTATTACTAAAATTAAGTGAACCTTTTCTTTGTTCTATGATACTTGATTTTCTAATAACACGATAATAATGCTCATAAATCAGATTGATGCTGATACAAACAATGTTAACTTCACATGCAGAAAAAAACTCTTCTAAGCTTACACCATTTTGGAATCTTACAGTTACTTTATTTATTGGGTGCTATAAATATTTTATGATACTTATACATACTTATACATATACAGCCAAAGAATGATGTCTGGTACCAGTTTAATAGTGAAATCTGACATACTAAAAGGAGACCACTAACCACTTAAGGACATCCTACTTACAGACAACATCTAGCTACAGAAGGACCTCTCTGCCCAATGTGACCTCTGGATACTCTCAGGGTGCTATGATCAGCTGTATGGTGTCCATAATTAATATTGATAATCCTTGTTCCCATGATAGCACAAAATGTTGAAAATCCAATTGTCACAAGCGCAAAAAACATTTTGTATGGAGTTAAAATGATAAAATATACAAGTACTGCCTTAAATGCAAATTCAAACTGAGTAAAAACCTAAAAAACCTATCTTGTATGTAACTCAGGGACTGCCTGTATATAATTTATATAAGCAATTAATACTTAACAGGAAGCTCCACTTGCCTAGGCCAAGTGTATCTACATTTCTTCCCTAAAAACATACAGCAAAGTATACTTCCAATTGCATTTCCAGCAATGACATTACTGATCTAGTCTATGGACATTTTTAAACTTCTTGTTACTTTCTTGATCTTAATAACTTGAATCACTACTTGAATGAGATTGTACAACAGAAAACATCAAAGGCTTGTTGCTAGGATATGTCCTCAAAATGCAAAAAGAGAAATTTCCTGTACATATCTATCAGGTAAAGTAAACCAACAGCTGCCCAGAAGGAGTTGACCACAAAAAGTTTCTAGTACTCTATAAATGGAAGAAGGGAGGTGGGCTGGAACTTTCCCTTAGGACCACAAATAAATAGGGTCACTTTAAAAGCTTTAAAATATAGTTTTTATGCATTTACAAATATTTCTTAACTCATTACTGTCTGATTGCTGGTGGCCCTACTATTCTGGACTACACAGATCCCTAGAACAAGATATTCTAAATCCATAATTTATCCTTAGCCTGCCATGCTATTCAAATTCTATAATAATAATTATTATTTATAGAGCACCATTAATTCTATGGTTCTGTACAATCCATAAGGGGTTCACATACATAACATGAAGACATAAGACAAGAACAAATGCAATTACAAATACAAAACTACAGTGATTAGGAGACAAGCGGGAGGAGGACCCAGCCCTTGAGCGCTCACAATTTATTTGGGGGGAGATGGAGACACAAGGTGAGGGAAAAAAGCAGTGCAGTTATTGTGTGTTGTAGGTGATCCTGTATAAGTGGGTTTTTAGAACTATAAGAGCTGTATACATGAGCACAGTGATGTCATCGGGGTCCCAATGGGGTTCCTTGGCAATAACACATTTATCACTTTTACTGTGGTTGTGTGATAAAGGTTACTTTTTGTATATTATAGATTTAAAGGAAACCTATCATGAGGAATCCACAGTCATGGCCAAAAGTTTTGAGAATGATACAAATGTTAATTTTTACAAATGAACTTTTTCCCCCAAAACACATTTCAACTTCATTTCAGGCCTTAAAATGAGCAGCTAACATTGTTTCAGTGATTGCTCCATTAACACAGGTGTTGGTGTTGATGTGGACAGGGCTGGAGATCAATGTGTCATGATTAAGTAAGAATCACACCACTGGACACTTTATAAGGAGACTGGTGCTTGGCATCATTGTTTCTCTTCTGTTAACCATAGTTATCTCTAAAGAAACACGTGCCGTCATTATTGCACTGAACAAAACTGGCCTAACAGGGAAGAGTATCGCCGCTACAAAGATTGCACCTCAATCAACAATCTATCACATCATCAAGGAATTTAAGGAGAGAGGTTCCATTGTTGCCAAAAAGGCTCCAGGGCGCCCAAGAAGGACCAACAAGCGCCAGTGTTTCAGCTTCGGGATCGGGCTACCAGCAGTGCAGAGCTTGCTCAGGAATGGCAGCAGCCAGGTGTGAGTGCATCTGCACGCACTGTGAGGCAGAGACTCTTGGATCAAGGCCTGGTGTCAAGGAGGGCAGCAAAGAAGCCACTTCTCTCCAGAAAAAAAACATCAGGGACAGACTGATATTCTGCAAAAGATACAGGGAGTGGACTACTGAGGACTGGGGTAAAGTCATTTTCTCTGATCCCCTTTCCTATTGTTTGGAACATCTGGAAAACAGCTTGTTCGGAGAAGACAAGGTGAGCAACATCACTAGTCTTGTCTCATGCCAAATGTAAAGCATCCTGCAACCATTCATGTGTGGGGTTGCTTCTCAGCAAAGGGAATCGGCTCTCTCACGGTCTTGCCTAAAAACACATGAATAAAGAATGGTACCAGAATGTCCTCCAAGAGCAACTTCTCCCAACCATCCTAGAGCAGGCAACAATGCCTTTTCCAGCATGATGGAACACCTTACCATAAAGCAAAGGTGATAACTTAATGGCTCAGGGAACAAAACATAGAGATTTTGGGTCCATGGCCTGGAAACTAGATCTTATTCCCATTGAGAACTTGTGGTCTATCATCAAGAGACGGGTGGGCAAACAAAAACCAACAACTGCAACAAATTGTGACAAATGCAGGTTCCAGGATTATTTATTTACAGATTAGGGCAGAGGCAGGCAGGAGAAATCTTCCATTAGATCTACTTCTGATAGTAGATTCCTCATGGTAGGTTTCCTTTAAAAAGATCTTCCTAAAAATGTAAAAACCTTTATGGAAGTATAGTTGGTTACAAATCATGTTATTGGATGAAAATAATATGCTTAACAATTAGTTTTCCCAGACTAGGGATAAAAGAGAAAAAGGGTCTAGTCTACTACAACTCTAAAAAGGAAAAATGGAAACAGTAGAAAATTAAACAATCTGTCATATACAGATTATATAATTTCAAAGTTTATACTGGTGTACAACTGCATCCCACTCCACAGCAAGTGGGGGGGGGGGGGGGGGGCTCCAGTAAATTTTCCATCTTGTCCTCAAGAGGCCAATATGATCGAAAGTTGTTGAAGAACAGGGAGTAATAAGTTAATGCTTTAATTTTTGGTTGGCACCTCGCAATAAATAAGGGTGGTTTTTGGTTGCAGTTTGGGCACTCGGCCACCAAAAGGTTCGCCATCACTGTTATAGGGTGCTTGTCTTTTTCTGTATCAACACAATATAATGTATAGTTTGGAGTTGACGGATTAATTTCTTTTTCTAACCTTTTTTATTATGATAACTCTGGGCCATATAGGCAACAAACTCTAAAAGTAAAAGGGCACACTGACATTTTACAAGAAAAAGAAAACAATAAAAGATTGCCTTTAAGATTGCTTAATAGATGGCACATGTGACCCAAGTTTTGTTTTTATCCATCTAAATAACTACAAGATAGGGAAACCAGTGAGAAGGCAGTGGTAATGCTTGCACACAGATAATAGCCCAGGGATCACCAGTAACAGATGAAAAACATAACGTTATATACTGTTCCCATACAGTGGTCCCCTGCTACTTGGGCTTATTCAAGATAAGCAAAAGTTATCCCACTGTAGACTAGATAATAGTTAAATAGGTATTCCAGAAATATGAACGTCTTATACAAAAACCTATAATGCTATAAATAAATGAATATAACAAACCTCACTGTCAATAGTCACAAAATGGAGCATAAATAGTTTGATTTTATGAGTCACAAAATGTTATGGGCTTTCTAAAGTAGCTGGAGTTATCACCAAGATGGCCGCCACTGGAAACAACAAGTCCCATGATCCTTTAGTTCCCCGTAACAGCTCCTCGCTCTTATGCTCTGCTCCCACTGATGATGTAATAGACATTTTTGCTCTGTTACCATAGTAATAATGTGTAACTGCCTTCACTGCACATTACCTCTCACCACAGCACTGGCCATTCTGGATGTACTGCAATCAACCGACTACAGCCAAACATAGTGATGATCAAATGACCTGCCCAGGACATGTGACCAGCGACCATCTTCTGTTCGGTGTCTGCTCCATGCTGAGAAAATCAATGGACTAATTAAAGGGCCAGCAGCATTTCAATTCTTCATTACAGTGTATGTCCACAGAATTTTTATGCTAAGAGGAGCAAAATTTTAAACAAAAGCTAATTAAATATTAGCTTATATTTTAAGGACCCATTTGTATATGAGTTATGCTTATTCTCGTAAACTCTTTTTCAAAATGAATATATCTGCCTTCTTTTCTGTTGATATAAAAGGAAACAGTTGCTAACTTTCAATGGATGCCAAACATCTGCACACTGAACATGTGCCACGACAACACGCTACACAGATCCTAGCTAGAGTCCTTGCAATGACACAAACTAAAGGGGATGTCCAAGGCAAGAATGTCTATGAAATCTGAGCTCCAGAAAAAAGGTATTATTTGGTCTATTTGTTGTATAATGCACAGAAACCATGCTACAGTATATGTATTTAAGCAACTGTGTCCCATATTGTAACATGGGATTACCCTTTGTTTTCTGCATTTACCGTTATCAAAGAGGTTATGTATTTTAAATAATTCCAAATTTCCTAAAGTAAGACCAAGACCGCAATGGAAGGAACCCGCCTCAGCCTCATAAGATATGACTGTAGTTTTCAATTACTGCTGGAACTATAAATACTGTTGTTTTGCTGGAGCATCTAAACAGCATGAGCAGACTGTTACAAACAGTACAACTAAAAAATACGGTATATAATTCTTCATTTTATTGTCCAGAAAAAAAGGTAGAAAATCTTTCCAGACAATAATATGTCAAAATTCTCAGTTACTAAATAGACTTTTACTGTTATTGTTTTAACTTCCATTAATTATTATCTTGGGATCAAGGTCTGTTTAATTATTTGCTTTTCCCACTGATAAGGCACAGTTAAAAATAAAGTTAACTTTCTGATACTAGGTGTAAAGAAAAGTATATGATGCTTTTTCAGGTGCTGTAGTAAATAAATATACTGTATTTAGATGTTGCCACCTTGCACTTAAATATTAACAAATTCAGCCTTTCCCCCCCTTGAATCTAAAGTCAATATCTCATTATGAGAAAAGGAAAAACAAAAAATCTGTTTTTTAGATAGGTATCCAGCTATGTGTTGTAATACTTGATATTGCTATGGGATCTTCTGTAGATTTGGTCATCTTTAAGATGACACTTTAAATGACATTCATATGCGGTAAATTCAGTTGGATGGAGAAGATTTGGATAGACACACCCATGTCTATATAAGGTCTCAGAACTGAGAATGAATATCAAGGAAAAACCTAGATATGAGGAGGAAAGAACTACATGTGGAAGGTATTGTTCTGAAGGAGGCTACACAAAATTTGCAGCACAAAAAAATCACAAGAGCACAGTCGCCAACATCATTATAAAATGGAAGAAGTTTGGAACAACTAAGATTCATCTAAGAGCTGTTTATCCCACCGAGCTAAGTACTCAGGAGAGGCAGGCCTTGGGGCGAGAGGTGACCAGAACCTAATAGTTACTGTGGCTACAAAGATTCTGTGTGAAGATGAGAGAAACTTTCAGAAGGTCAACTATCAATACAGCACTCCACTGTGAGTTTGACTGCTGACAGTACCTGTTACCAGCAGCAACAGGAACACCATCAACTAACTCCAGCACATCACCAGCTACTCCACCAGAACCAACACTTTATGAAAGACACCAGCAGAACCAGCACCTCATCATCAGAACCCCTAGACCCCCTCAACAGCATTTGGCAAGAGAGGTGCTGCCGCAACTTCGCTTTGATTGTACAAAACAAAATGCTTCCTATACTATCCATATTACTAGCTGGACCAGAGGGGCCACCAGCAGCAATGCTACAGGTACTGGCAACCCCTCCAGTGGCACCAAGAGCATTGCAGGAAGAACCACCAATGACAGCATCAGCAGCACAACCACCAATATGAGTACCAGTGGTGGCACCAACATCATCAGCTCCAGGCAATCACCAGCTAAACCACCAGAACCAACACCTTGCTGCTGAATATCCATCAGGGATAGTAACTTATATGTTTCATGAAAACTAGAGCAGCGGAAAAACACATAAAGTTCAGAATCATTTATTTTTTTTCGCTGCACATTTTACCAGGAAGTATAGCAAATCTCTCACAAACATCAACTTTGCTTTGGAAAGCTTCAATTTCACAGTTGGAATATCTGACATTTGATGTGGCCCCAACCTTGAACATTTAGCCTGGGATAGGGCAGCCATTAATATTCACTGAAATATGGACCTGGACTTAACAATCTGTGCAGACTCAATGTGGAATGACATCATAACATTTTAATTTTGCTTTTAGTAAAAAATACTAGTTCTGGAGGGATGCAGTGAATGTCAGCATCTGAAATGGCTGAATTTCTGTGGGTCCAGATCCCTGCACCGTGTTTAGCCTGGTGCATATGACAATAAATTAATGATAATCAATTCAGACAATAAAAAATATTTCTTCAACATGTAAATCAAGCCTAATCTAGTTCTCTAAAAGATCCAGTGTCTTTGGTAAAACTAACATATCCAGATGCGCAATGTTACTGAGAAATCAAGCTGAAAAAAGTCTGCAGTTATTAAATGTACCCTTATGCTGCAAATACTAACTTTGCACATTCAGAAATTTACAACCAGACCGTTTCCATTGTGGTACTTACTGAATTAATGATCCCTCCCAAAGCTTTAAATCCACCATTAACAGGAAACACATGTTCTTCTGAGTCAGCAATCTTTATCAGCTTCAGAAAATAAATGAAAAGTGTTAAAAAACATAAAATATATTAAGGGGAATGTGTTAAGCTATTTTTTCAGACATCTAGAGTAATTTGCACAAAAAAATGCTTTCCATCAAATTTATCAAGGCTTTTAGACCTCTTTTCTACACTTTTCCAACTAAGTGGGCATGACCTAAAAAAGGGGCATGGTCTTCGGAAAAGTAGACGTGGTCAGGTGGAAAACAAACTGGACCAAAAAAAATAGACTGTGGGGCACATTGTGGTGCACAAGTTTAAGAGGTGTTAAGTAGAACTCAACAGTTTTAAACTGTACCAGAATTTATCATCACAGTGATAAATATGGCACAGCAAAAAACTAGTATCGTCTGACTTTGCAATTGCGGACTTGGACTATATTAATGCATTACCCTCATTGTGCCAGAATTTATTTTTTTGGTTACAGCGTTTAGCATATGGGATAATTATTTTTGTTTAGGATTCTATTTATTTTTCAAGAGGGTTTATTCCATTTTTTTTAAATTAATTAAGCCTCTCATGGCAGTGGAACTTATGTCATGGGTGCTAAGGGGTTGCACTCAGAGCCGTCAACATGGGCACTTAGACTGTAACCCCAGTACAGAGTTCGCCAGACAAGCCTCCTCCCGCTGTGTAAGAAAGACCAGGAATGTTCTACGCTCATTGCAATTTTAGTGTAACACATCCTTGGCTGCCTGAAACTGCAGAAGGTACAAGAAGGAGTGCACAGGGCTGGACTATCTTTGGAGCTCCTGCGATTCTTCCCAATCAGGGGACACTAAAGGGAAACTACAAATAATACAAAATTGCCTAAGACGCCAATTCGATTGAAAGCTGTGACATTACAATATAAGAAATACTTGGCATCAAGATTACTCCACCGATCTACTGACGGCATTACCTTCTGTATTTCAGGTATTCTGTGGACACATTTTCCTGGGTAATCCGTATCTGGTAAAGTTCATGTTTTAAGACCAATGTATTATACTTTGGATTGCATTCCATATTTAAAATTACAAAATAAATGGAAAAATTAAAAAATAAGATTTGCATAATATTGAGGGCCAAGTATTTATTATATTATATCATATGGGGTGATTCCCTAGCTTGAGCACCACTGAATATGTGACATATCTAAGGAGTGACATGTATATACCTATTATTAAAAGCTGTGACAGCAGGTAGCTGTCAAGTTTCTGTTTGAATTGTCTTGTTGGCACTTTTCAATAAATATGTGGGTTTTAGTTGTAGTTTGGGCCACTCTGTCTATAAAATGTTCGACATCACTGCCCTATGGTCATAGAACCTGGGGTGGGCTAATTACACATAAAACATACTGCAACAGGGTGCAATGTGGCTTGCTACATGACTTGACTGGGAGTCTCGGAAAGGCTTCCAGCTGCCTGCTGTAATCTCACACAGTGGGAGGGGGAAGCATTCCTGCACAGTGTAACAGCCTGTAAAGCCAAAGCACAGATGGGCTTTGGTGATGCCCCCAGGAACCCTTCTGGATCATTAGCATAATTTTTAAAAATGATTTTAGAAGGAAAGAGACCATGGATAACAAATATAGGATTATCACAGTTACAAATCCTCAAACATTGACCATGGTTTAGCATGTTTGATTTGATGGTAGAGTTCATTAAATGTCTGAGATTGCTGCTTATAGAGCAGAAATGTGCCCTGTATGGCTAACTGAATTTCTCACTCACAATAATTGACTATGGAGGAAAGTGTTTAAAAAACAACTGTTAAGAAATTGTCTACTTGAGAATTATGAAGTCTTTATACACTGTGGTAGAGCACAATAGTCACAACAAAGTTTTGGTTTTTTAAAAAAATATTACGTTTCTAAATGGCTCCAAGCCTAAGTTGAAACACGTAGGCTAGTAAAAGACAAACCCCATAAACTAAACATTTAAAGGTAATTTTGGAGCACCATTGTTTTGTGTTAATCTAGTGCATATCTTTCTTTATGGCACCCAACAGCACCTGTACTGTACTACACAATGCTGTATCTGTCAGAACCAAGGTGCTATACAGCACTTTATATACTACTGCCAAAATAATTTCAGCTTCGGTACATAAGATTGCTAAATAAAATTTATACCCACCTGCTCAATCTTGAAGTCCAGAACTCCAACACAGTAGACTCTAGCCCCCATACCTCGAGCTTTATCAGCCTGAAAAAAGCATAAAGAAAAGGTACATAAGATTGCTAAATAAAATTTATACCCACCTGCTCAATCTTGAAGTCCAGAACTCCAACACAGTAGACTCTAGCCCCCATACCTCGAGCTTTATCAGCCTGAAAAAAGCATAAAGAAAAAGGCACAGTGAAATAGCATCTGAAGTAAAATTAATAAAAGAAATCAGATGAGTGACAGCGAATAAAGTATAGCACTCACCTCTTTTACTGTCAACACAGGAATCTGGTCAGCCAGCTTGCCATCCGTCAGAGCAATAATTATAGTAGCCGTACTTCTTCCTCCTGCCTTCTCAATCTGCTCATTTGCCTATAAAAATTTAGTTTTCTTGGTTGATTTAAATTCACAATATTCATGTGTGGCATTTCTTATTGATTGTATACTCATGACCTATTACCAACACGGATGTCACAAAAATCAATTATTTGAGATCCAATACCTAGTTTCTAGATTTAGCAGAGTTGTGACTAAACATTGACCCCCACAAACACACAAAAGAGTGGCAAAGAAACTTTTTTATGGATCTCCTCTGGTTGAACACTATTAATGAACAATGGTGGCTAGTGGATGGTTCTTCTCAGAGGTTTTTTTTATCATGACAGAACATTATCATCTTAAAGGGTTGTCCAGTCACAACTAGTTAGCCCACAGAACAGGAGCTAACTTTCTGATCAAGGGGCGGGAGATCAAGAACGGGGATCCTATGTAGCTGCCTGGACCTGAATAGCATGGAGCAGCCAGTCGCACATGCATCCTGCTGCTATATTCATCTCTTTGGCAATGATGGAGGTAGGAGTGCCATACTCCTATATCTCCGTCAGTTTGTAAACAGAGAATGTAAAGGCAGCGCGATCGGCCACTGCATTCTATTGGAGTGCAACGGGGGTACAATAGACTCTTGTTCTTGTGATCCGTTGGGCATCCATCACTGCATCCTCCTCCAATCAACAAGTTACATCCTTGTTGTTACTGGAATACCCCTTTAACTATCATGAATTCTTTGTGATTTTTTTTCCATAAATTGTGCTAGAATCTGGGGAGTAGGCACCTAACAAAGCTTCTCATCTGAACACAGCCCTAAAATTATAAAATCTAGTCTGTGGTCTGTGATCAGTTAAGGAATGACGTAGTCACCAGATGCTGTTCAGCTACATTTAGATTTTACAAAAGAAATGAAAGCCACATGATTCTGCTGCATTTGCTGAATCACGGATCATTTTGAATTAATTTGTCCTAAATTGTATTGCATATAATCAAACTCACACAGGTCATAATAGTATTTTATGTATAATATATTAAAGTGGATTATATTGTTTTTCCTACTGTTTTCTAACAGCAACCTCGAACCAAAGAGATATAACACCTGTCTTTTAATAATAATTCCTTTATTTATATATATATTTATATATATTCCACATTGCTGCACAGACCTTGCCAAATCAGTCCCTGTCCCTATGGGGCTCACAATGTAATCACACAAATATAATGTTTTGCATTAAAATGTAACAGTTCAAATCACACCTTTTTCCTAGAATATCCACTTCCACAAATGCCCAGTCTCACAAAACATAAAAGCAGGAATGTAAGTAGGAGAGGCGGGTCCCATAACAAACTTCTGAATGGGGTCTCTTACCCCCTCAGAAAATATACATATTTGTTTACCCCTACATTTATACACTCATGCACACAGTAAAAATTATTTACTTAAAGAGGACCTGTCACCTGTACAGACGGCACTAAAGTAAGCAGTTCCTAGTGCTACAACAGATGCAGGAGTGTTACACTGCTAGTGGTATCGGAAACCTCCAATAACACTAGCAGGAACTGCCACTAGAAATGTCAAACCGTGCTGTAAGAGGTCCGGCGTATTCATGAGGGGGCCATCTAAGACGCAGCCTCTTCCCTGGACTGCCCCGCCCACTCTATAGGACACCCTGCCCCCTATGAACACGCCAGACCAGTTTCTAGTATACGAAGGTGGTTCAATAAGTGTTAGAAATGAAGCCAGAATTTTTTCTAATTTTTTTTTTATTTTTCAACATAGTCCCCCTTTAGAAAGATACACTTCTCCCAACGTTCCCATATGTTTTTATTTTAAAAGAATTGATTTAGTATTAAATGGTACATGCAAATTTAAGTATGAGGTTTGACACTGAATTATTGGATAAACGGAAGCTTTAAAAGAAATGTTCCTGTTATAATCTACTCAGGGGGGAACTACGATAGGTGGGGCCCTGCAGAAAATTTGTGGTTAAAGGGGTTGCCCACAAAATCGTAATCCTAAAATGATAAAATAGCTTTTAATTATTTACTTTGCAATTGTATTAATTTTTTTTGGCTTTTTTTGCTCTGATTACAACTGCAGATACCCAGTGTAAAATTCGACTTTTTGGGCAGGGACTAGCTGAGCTGTCACATTATAATTTATACATAGATGTATAATTTATAAGTAAGCTGCACCGAAAGATTTACATGTAACTTTTCGATACCCAACAATACATTGCAAGGTGGAAGAGGAGCAGATGCTGCACGTTTATGGTCCTGGTGATGTAATATGCATTATATGCAATGAAGCATATTAACTCCTGCTTCACCACACATACAGAATATTAACCCTCACTCAACTACATCAGGGGTTAATTGTGTGACATGTCAACGGAAATTAACCTTTTAAGCCACATACTTGGGGGCTAACATTAAGGGGTTAATAAAGCGAGTTGTTCATCTGCCTAACTTACGGTAAATCAATAGTAATCAGAGCCTGGATCATTATGGTGTGCACAGAGCAGGTTCAGGGCATGGTGCTTGGAAATCTTATCAGAGATAGAGGTGGCCAGGGGAAGAGAGATTGGGAGGAGGATTGAATAGTGTGGGGGATTCATATTTTTAGATGGTGCTGGGCAGCCACAAGCAGATTCGGAGGAGGTGGAGCTCACATCAATATAGCAGCTGCACCAATACAGCAGGTCTGGGTGACTAGGAAAATGCCACCTATCTGATCTTAGTTATGACTTGGTTATGGTTGGCAACCAAAAATCTAAACAGAGGGACTAGTGGAGGCAGCTTAGAATTGGATCTATGAAACACTACAGAACATCAAATTACAGAATATGTTATTTTGACATTCTGAGAATATACAGTATGTAAGAATTGTTTTTTGTAGGAAGACTCTTGAAGTCATCCTGTACATAAGCATGAACATCACAGGCTGAAATACACACTGTTGCAGCATGAGGTGCCCATACTCAATAGTAAGCACATGGAAATTGCCACTTACTGCCAGGCTTTACCACCTATTTAACTATAGCAAGTAAAGGTGCACCCTATCATCAACTAGTAAGTCAAGTGCATTTACCTTCACAAGGATGCATTATGTAGAGGTGCCATAATGTGTTAAAGGAAAGCTGTCATCAAAAATTGACCTAATAAACCACTATCTGTATGTTGTCAAGCAGCTTCATACCTTCCAGATCATGTTTCTTTCATGACCCTGTATGACGGCATCATCCAGAAAATAAACTTTGAAGTGAGATGTAAATTGTTTGTATAAAGTCAAGGAGGTGGAGATTTTAACACTGAAGTCAAGGACTTTCTACCTTAGAAACCCCTTTTCGCTGTAACTGATGGTCCTGCATCCAATTACCAGATCACCTGAAGTCTGATGCATGATGTCAATCACAGTAAAGAAGAGCTCCCACCTTGACTTTAATGTTAAAATCTCCGCCTCTTTGACTTTATACCACCATGTACCATGATCGAAACAAAAACTAGAAGGTGTTACAATGCTTGACAATTTACTTGTAGCGGTTTATTAGGCCGATTTTTGATGACAGGTTCCCTTTAAAGAAGATCTACAATGTTGTCTTCTTGGCTAGTCCAAAATTTTATACCATAGTAGAGGTCTGTGGAGTTAGTGCTGTATACAGTAATACTGCACATGACCTTGTGCCACACAGTAATTGTGCTGTAACAGTTACAAATGTGAAATGCAGTAACTACAACAACTCTTTCACAGCAACTAAGTTTGATGCATAACACCAAAGCTTCAAATATGAAGTAGGAGTTGTAAAAGTTGAATAATGAGCCTCAATTTTCTGACCCACTGTCTCGGCTTCTTTTCTAAAGTCAGGAGTCAGACTGGTAAGGCTTCTGCATTCTACTAAGAGGACAGAGAAAGTCTTAAAACAAAATAATATTGACAACGATATACAATAGTGGATAAGACATGAGAATTAGATATTTTGGCATATTCTGAAATGAATCAACAATCAAACAGATGCTGTGGTTCCTCAAATGGTGACTTTGAGCTAAAGGGGTTGTATGAGAGCACTGCTGTTTTAAGGGTCTTTACAAATTGTATCACTCATGTCTAAGGCAAATGTCGACATCAGTCTCAATATCACTGTAAGACTACACACCTGTTAATTTGATAGAACAAAAGCAGCAGCAGCATTTTTTGGAAGCAAAAATTTGTTAAACATATAAAAAGAACATACAGAAAGAAAGTTATATATTTTATGCAGGTTTCTGGTGTTAAACATATGATTTAGGCATGGGGCACAGGGTCAGTTTTTGCACGACTTTCACAAAAAATGGATCATGTGGGGGACAGGCTAAGTGGGCCCATTTGTCAGGAAGTAGCATATATTGTAGCTCAATCTACACCAGGCCAGACCATCAGAGTTTGAGATTCAAAAGCAGATACCTCATAATGAATGGAGCCAGCCTCTGTTACAACGAAGGATGCCATATGGGTGGAGCCGCATCTTAACAGAAGTGCTAAAGAATGAGTGTTGTCTAAAATAAATCGAACTTTTTTGTTTCAGTTTCTTCCCTAGGGTTATTATATTTTATAATCATAGTCAGCCATAAACTCACCCTTATTGGTAACAAATCCTTGTTTGCCAATTCATACTTTAGCTTTACGTTGCCCACGGGAGAGGGAGAACTAAAGCTCACTGAAGCATGCAAGTCTGTTTTGCGAAAGTATGGCCGTTCACATCCCTCTCCAGACCACATGTCCTGTGCATAGGCTCAAAAGTAATATCTTCATTCCTGCAAGAGTGTAAAAATTGACAAAAGGAATTACATATCTCTTAATAACTGGGACATAATCTGTAGCCCCACTAATCAGTTAGGATCAAGGGAATGATTCAATGCCTTTTAAATTTCAGGACTCTTGCTGTTTGGGTAAAGGGCCATGACTAACACTCCTGATTTAAGCCGTATACATTAAAACCCTAAATTGGCATTGTCAACCATTTTCTGAAGGAATTATGAGATTTTATAACCATTCACCTGAAATGGACTTCACGGAGGGAGCAGTATATTTCATATTAATATGATCAACCCTCCTCAGTGACAAGCTGGGGGTGGGAGGAAAATCAACCAACTATAATTATGTAGCTATCAAATATGTATGTTTCTGAAAAAATAAAGAAAACAAGTTAAAAAAAATAATAAATTATTTGGGGAATTCTCATTGCTTGATGATCTATCCCTGAATCCCAACAGTCAAATACTGATACTATTCATTTATTAAGGCTATCTTTTTTATCCTTTATTTTTATAACTGTTTATGTCTTATTCTATGTATACTTCATGTAACCATTTTTATCTGAGTAATTGTATGTTTCACTGCACTTATTGTATATTAACCCTTAAAACATAATAAGCCCCTGCTTGTGTCCTTAAAGAACTTCAGTTTATCACTCCTAGATAAATTTTAGGAATCTGTAAATATGCCATCTTACATATCTAGGCATGGCTTTAATCCAATGTGTGGCTTCTCTACAACGTTCTCCGCTTGATGTAACTTAAGAGTGGTGGTTTGCCAAATGAGCTTTATTACCCGTATTTATACTCCCAAAGCATAGATCAAATTTTTCGAGTCCCAGAAACCCAAAACCAACTTAAAGGCAGTGCTGGAAATTAGTGGCGGTCACACAAAATAATTGACACATTGGGCTCATTTACTAAGGGCCCGAAAACTTCAGCCCATTTTTTTTTTTCGTCAGTTTCCCGACGATTTCTGTCACCAACGAAATTGGGGGCATTGCCATAGACAACAACCCGATGGATTCGAAAAAACACGGAATTTTAAAAACAGATTTGTTCGCAATATCACACTACATGCAACCGACAAAGAAGGTGGCTCTGGGCGGACCACGGGGCAGCAGCGACACCTCTGGATATCGGGCGGCACGACCTAGTGCACTCCCAGCATACCCAATACACGCCGGACAACGCACCGCTGGATCGCGACTGACCTGGTAAGTAATGTGACCCCATTGGGCACTTTTTTTTCACATTTTCACTTAATATTCTTTTTGCAGCCGTTTAGGACATTAATGGCTGTGTGTTGAGTTATTTTGATGGCCACTCAATCAGACTGGGTTTGTGGCCTAGTGTCAACCACTGCCACCACCTCCCACCAAAACCCACACAGTTCACACTAGGATTGTTAAACAAAACAAAGAAAAACAAGAGAAAATACCGGCCTCCTAAGCTACTTCTGCGGACAGAGGAAAGACATTGGCAAGATGTTACCTGGATGTGGTATGTTTTACATATCCCCGTATGTTTGCTTGAAATCTTGATAACTTCTTTACAACTTTTTGTCATAGACCCTCGAGCTCTTCTTTAAGTAGCCGACTAGAAACTCCGCCCCTATTTTGAGAAAGATATGATAAGGACGGAAAAGGTAAGAAAGGGTAAACCTTCTTCCTGCCCCCATGCTCATACACAGTGATTGACAGTATTTTCTTGTAATATGGGGTATATACAAAAGACCGAAAGCCAGACTTTGTAGTGGTTAAAGGAGGAATCATCAAAGGCCAACATACATATCAAGCCACTGATTCGCTGAAAGTAACATTTATGTGCTGACAAAGTAAAAAACATGATACGTTCCTCGATTATTCGCCCTTTACTATTTGAATATTTTCACTTGTGATGATTTGGCCTCATCTTCTTTCTTAAGCTTAAATAATGTCAGCACATTTTCATGCTGGGCAAGATTGTCCACAACTGCAATTACAGAAAGGGTGCTGTCCGGTGCAGGGTATGGGCGCAAGTGGTGGTGACTACAAAAGTGACAGGGCTAGAGGTGTGTGTTTGTGGGTCATGTACCCGGGGTGGTTGTGTGTAGTGCAGGGTCGGTGGGGGGGGGGGGTCGGAGAGGGGGGAAGTGCCGGGAGTCGACGGCCGCAGTGGGAGGACAGGGGAGGGAGGGGACCAGGCCAGTTCCTCTGAGGCCAGAGGCGGCGTGACAAACGGGGGACACAAGGAGGGGCGGGAGGGTGAGGGGTGTATGTGTATTCATTGGGTATCGATCAACAGAAGGCCAGACGGGGACGAAACAACACAGGGGGGCAGGGGGGAAGGGGGTGGAACGCCGCAATGGGGTCGGGCGGGTATGGGGGGGGAAAGAGAAAACCAGTCGAGGTGGGGCTGGGCCACAGGAAACTAATGATCAAATAAAAAAGTGATGGTGACAACTAACGCATACCGGATAGGGAATGTGCTGCTGGCAAGAGACTGGTGGAACATGGCTGGTGTCAAGTATGACCTTCAATTTGTATAAAGAGTGTCCACCAGCAAGCACCCCCACTCCATCACACCTCATCTCCATGCTTCTACGGTGGGAACCCGGCATAGGTCTGCTCGTTACACCTTTTCTCTGTTTGCATAAGGACACGGTGTTGGAACCCAAGTACTCTCAAAATTTGAACTTCATGGACCAAAGCACGATTTCCACTGGTCTTATGTCCGTTACTTGGTTCTTAAGCCAAAATAAGTACTTGTGCTTTTGTTGTCTGTCCTTAGAGTTGTTCCAACAGCTATTTTAACAGTTTCCTCTTACAGTTGTTGTATAGATGTGTCTGCTGCAGAACTGTGTGGCTGACCTGGTCTCTATCGAGGTGGCTTTAAAAACTTCTCCTCTGCAGCAAGGGTGACTCCTGGTTCCTTATGGGAACCAGTTTTCTTGTAGCCCTTGAGGTTTTTACCACCTCACTTGGGACGCGCTTCAAAGTTTTTTTCCAATTTTTTTCGGACTTGACTGACCTTCATTACTAAAGTAATGATGGTACTCGTTTTCCTACTTAGTGCTTTTTTCTAGACCAAATACAAATTCCAAACATTCTACTCGTTAGGACACTCAGCTTGTGCTCCACCTACTGTCTCTGCCACCAGAAAACTGATGGTCCCACCCCATTTATATGGCCAGGAAATCTCCACAGGGCACAACTTGTGATGTGAAACTGTTTTCAGTGACTACCCTTGAGTCATCAAAAGGAATGCCAAGAGGGTACAAAGCAGTAATCAAAGCAAGAGGTGGCTACCTTAAGAAAACTCATAATGTTAAGACATTTTTCAGTTTGTTTCACACTATTTTGTAAATGATAAGACATTCCACATGTGTTAAATTCATATTTTCGATGCCTTCATGTGAAGAAAATTTACAATTTTTATAGTCATGAAAGTACCGAAACTACTTTGAATGGAATAGGTGGTTTTCCAAACTTTTGGTTTGTACCTGTATGTTAAGTAAAAAGATTTACATAATGTAACGCTTAGGGACACTTAGGGTGTGTTTACGTGTTCGGCTTTTTCTTTATGGAGTTCTTGAAACCAAAACCAGAAATACTATAAATTTTTACTTCAAAATTGCATTTAAAGGACATGTAACTCACACCCAGGAGTAGATCGCTTAAGTGAGCATTTAACAGGAACTAGTTACACCCTTTCCAATTCTGGATGACATCATCAGGATGTGCCAGCATTAGCTGCAAATGTGTAAATTGTTTAGTTTCAGCCAAATTTTATGAAAGAAGAATAAATCGTGATTACATAGGGTCACAGACGCAAAACACATACCCTTTGCATGGGGACTTCAATTGATATGAACAATGCCATTGCAAATGTTATATGTTGTTTAGCGCTGTAAAGGTTAATGATAAAGAAATTTACATTTAGGTCAAATCTAAGTGTCAACCAGTGTTTTTAAACATAACACATAGTTTCACAATAATAATAATGAGACCCCTGCCAACCTTCTATAAAAAGCTTGCAAACCCTAACAGCATGGGGGGGTCAATTTATCGTTATATTTTCTCCTCTTTTCTTTCTTTTTGAAACTTTATTTTGCACCATTTGAGAATATATATCTTTAAACCTTTATAGTGAGAGATAGTGAGAAGATATGGACTGCCGCCCCATTTTCACTGTTGTGATCCCACTTTCCCCATGGGTTATTATGTTGTAACCCTTCTCATTATATTTTCTTAAAAAATCTAACAACCTGAGTTATCAGTATGAGAGCTGTACAATATAGATTATTTTCTATTGTGTGATCACATGGCAATTACATCATCGTAGCCTGATGCTTGATATGGAGGCCTTGACCAGTCCTTGTTCAGACAACTAATGGCCCTTCTACACTGCGTTTTTCATAGCGTGGGTGTTCTGTGCGGCTTTTGCCGGCAAAACTGCATTGCACTCTGACCCATTGTAACAATGGGCTTTTTTCAGACTTGCATCTTTTTTTCAGCAAACAACGCACTTTCTTTAGCGCGCGTTTAAAATCTCAGAAGCATGCTCTACTTTTGCAAGTCACGCGTATGAAAAACGCACCATACAGTCATGGAGAAGCGCATCAAACAAAGCATTTGCAGTGAAAATTGCGTTGGACTTGCATGTGTTCTAAGAGTGCAGCAATGCGTTTTTTGATGCGTCTCCATAGACTGTATGGTACGTTTTTCACACGCGTGATTGCAAAAGTCACTGACCAAACCTGACGCACCCTGATCAAACTCTGACGTGATCTGCAACGCAAGTGTGGAAGGGGCCTTAATAGTAATATTTGTAGAATTAAATATATTATGCAATCATGACTACACCATATATAAGTGGGACAATGAGATTTTGTAGCATTTTAGTTTGTCTATACATTATTATTATATATGTATATAGCCGATATATAATGGTATTTAGCAGAACAAAATGAAAGTACTTTTTTAAAAATTTTTATAGTTTCTGCTCATATATTATTTACGTTCATTTTTATTAAAAAAAAAAAAAACATCATGTCAAAATAGCAAACTATGAACGTGCAAAACAAAATATGTACACTGCTGATGAAATTTATTAATACACAGCAAATTTCATTGTCTGCCAAATCAATCCAGGGCTAACGTTGGCGTGGCAATTTTGATGGGCAGATTCAACAAATATTTTTCCAGACCATTTAGCATTCAGTTGATACATAGAAACATCTGTGCACAAAGTACATGAATAGTTATGCCAGAACACTGCATTTTCTACACACATGTATTATTTTTTAAAAATAATAACGGATTTACATTATTTTATTAATTTCCTATTTCCTGAAAATAAACATTATTACCAGGAAAAAGGAAGCAGGCTTGATCATTTGAATTATCTGCTAGATTCATGTTCTCTGGATTAGATATTATGTTTTTGGCTAATTTATTTATAATAATATATTTTATACTACTACCATAACATTACAAAAGGTTCTACTGTAATTTAGTAAATTTCATTTCTAACTGTGATCATGCGTCTAAGAATTTAAAAAAAACAGGTCTTAGCAGTGGAGACTTGGAAAAGTTTGTTGCTATGCTAAAGTTTTTTACATGGTTCACTGCCAAGGGGAAGGCCTGTCCATGTGCAGCTTTTATCCAACTAAGTTGATAAGTTGCTCAAACTCACAATTAATTTGTACTTCAAATATAATTTACCCACAATGCTTTGTCGCTCCAATTCCCCTTGACGAATTTTATTTTTTAGAGTGGTCAGCGACTCATAGTCTATGGCTTCATGACCCTTTGTGCGTGGCTTGACATACAGACCAGAGTTTCTTGATAGAGACCCTTTACATATAATTTTATTTTACTTTAAAAAAGTCATACAACTTGCTAATACTAATTTAATATAACGTGTCTTCATGTTTGGCTGTATTTGGTAATACTGCCTCAATTATAGTGTCGGTCAGTTGATGGCTAACCTATGGCACTGGTGCCAGAGGGTGGCACTCGAGCCTTCTGTGGGCACTCCAGGCCATCACCAGAGATGACTCCAGGTATATTCCTGCAGTCCCAGACACCTAGGACTGTGTGCACAGAGCTATTTTAAAGTGGACAGCTCGACCTGTGATATTTTCTGCTTTATTGATTGTCTCCTCAGGGAGCTGGTATCATGAAAACTGTGACAGAGAAGGGAGTATAAATCACAAATTAATTTCTTGTGGGCACTTTGCGATAACTAAGCAGGTCTTTTTTGTAGTTTGGGTACTCGGTCTCTAAAAGGTTTGCCATCACTGGTGTAGGTGAACTCTTTGCTGCTTTAAAATCAAGGGCAGATTTACTTACCTCCATTCGCGATCCAGCGGTGCGTTCTGCGGTGGATTGGATTCGGGTCCGGCCAGGATTCAACTAAGGTAGTTCCTTCTAGTCCAACCAGGGGGGTGGCGCTGCTGTTGGCTAAGAGCATCGGAACGCACTCAAGTTCACGCGGCCTATTCTAGTGAAGGTAAGTGCAAGCTCCGTTGACACTTTTCTTTTTTTAAAAATGCGGCGGTTTTTCCGAATCCTCTTGGGTTTTCGTTCGGCCACGCCCCCCGATTTCCGTCGCGTGCAGCCAGCTCCGATGCGCCACATCCGATCGCGTGCCGCCAAAATCCCGGGGCATTCAGGGGAGAATCGCGGCGCAAATCGGAATATTCGGGTAACACGTAGGGAAAACGCGAATCGGGCCCTTAGTAATGACCCCCACAGAGTTTATATGTACAGATTTTGATTGATTTTGATTTCAATTCCTTAACATGTATACTATATTTGTCAAACAAGAGCCTTGCCTGGGTTTAGGCCTATAACTTACTCAAGATTATACAAAACCCCTTCTATTTTATAAAATTAAAAACAGTCGCCAGAGCCAAATTAAGGGATAGTGGTTCATGATTAAGTTTACGATGCCAAGTTTTTCTTGCTGCTATGCTATCCGTGCTATAATAGGATCGTATTGTAGTCCTAGTTGTTTGTGACATATTGTTTGTTGTAGCCCTGCCTCATAAATCCAGTGATGCTATTCTAATCCCGCTGACAGTGCCAGTGATAAAGTGCAAGCCGTAGGACTGTCATTTTATTATATGTAAAGGATCCACACTAGTCCTCTAAAAACTTAATGAGTCACAGAGCCGAATGCAGTAGCAGCAGCAATCCTAATAACAAGTAGGGCATTTCCACTACCATTTCCCATTCTAGAAAGTCCCTTTCTAGCTTTATATAGGGCTCAATTGTTCCTTTTTAAAGGGAACCTGTCATAAGAACAGGCACAATAAACCTTACTCATCCCCACTGTGCCTTTTTTGAAAAGTGCAGCGCAGGCATCCCAGCTTAAATCTGCCTCCTCCATCCGTAAAATCTTACCAAACTTTATCCGCCTTTGTCTATGTTGGCTCCGCCCATCACCGTTTCCGATCATGGGTGTGTGTGAAATGGTGAGAGCATGTGCAGTTTATGAAGATACACTGAGCTGTCAATCAAAAGAAGGAGGCATGGATCACTGGCAGCCTGGATAAGCAAGCAGTCTTCTATTCATAATCTGACTCTTTGGGGGATCTTTGGACTCTGGTCGCAGCGCATCAGATACATCAAGAAGTGAAGCATCATTTACATTATTTGCTATTTTTCAGGGCTTCTAAGCCACTGATGTTGTGCGAGGCACTGATAAGTGCTTAGTGGCAGATCATTTTAGGTGATATGGGTCTTTTAAATAAATCTTTACTTATGTTACCGTGTGAGGGGTAAAATTCTGGTGACACAATTTTTTTAACACCGAAAGGTAGAACTCTACATGTTGATTCTGCAAGCCAGCATGATAACACCTTATACAGACACGCTAAAAAGATAGCAAAATAATGCCAAACTAGGGCTGTGCGCCACTTTTCTGTTGGACTTGCACATTCTTTTAGGTGCACACTGCTTTCACAGGTATTTAAGAAGTGCCCACACCACATTTGTTGTCATACACTCACCGGCACTTTATTAGGTACACCATGCTAGTACGGGTTGGACCCCCTTTTGCCTTCAGAACTCCTCAATTCTTTGTGGCATAGTACAACAAGGTGCTGGAAGCATTCCTCAGAGATTTTGGTCCATATTGACTGATGGCATCACAACGTTGCCACAGATTTTTCTGCTGCCATCCATGATGTGATCTCCCGTTCCACACACATCCAAAGATGCTCTATTGGATGAGATCTGGTGACTGTGGAGGCCATTTGAGTCTAGTGAACTCATTGTCATGTTCAAGAAACCAGTCTGAGATGATTCCAGCTTTATGACATGGCGCATTATCCTGCTGAAAGTAGCAATCAGATGTTGGGTACATTGTGGTCTAAAGGATGGACATGGTCAGCAACAATACTCAGGTAGGCTGTGGCATTGCAACGATGCTCAATTGGTACCAAGGGGCCAGAAGAGTGGCCAAAGAATATTCCCCACACCATGACACCACCACACCAGCCTGAACCGTTGATACAAGGCAGATGGATCCTGCTTTCATGTTGTTGACGCCAAATTCTGACCGTACCATCCGAATGTCGCAGCAGAAATCGAGACTCATCAACCAGGCAACTGTTCCATCTTCTACTGTCCAATGTCGATGAGCTTGTGCAATTTGTAGCTCAGTTTCCTGTTCTTAGCTGAAAGGAGTGGCACCCAGTGTGGTCTTTTGCTGCTGTAGCCCATCTGCCTCAAAGTTCGACAGTACTGTGCGTTCAGAGATGGTCTTCTGCCTACCTTGGTTGTGACGGGTGGCGATTTGAGTCACTTTTGCCTTTCTATCAGCTCGAACCAGTCTTCCCATTCTCCTCTGGCAACAACAATGCATTTCTGCCCACAAAACTGCTGCTCACTGGATGTTTTTTCTTTTTCGGATTATTCTCTGTAAACCCTAGAGATGGTTGTGCGTGAAAATCCCAGTAGATCAGCAGTTTCTGAAATACTCAGAATAGCCATTCTGGCACCAACAAACATACCATGTTCAAAGGCACTCAAATCACCTTTCTTCCCCATACTGATGCTCGGTTTGAACTGCAGGAGATTGTCTTGATCTGTTCTACATGCCTAATGCACTGAGTTGCATGTGATTGGCTGATTAGAAATTAAAAGTGTTCGAGCAGTTGGACAGGTGTACCTAATAAAGTGGCCGATGAGTGTACGTGTCTGTTTTGTGGTGCAGCTGCTCTAGGCATCATGCAACACACAAATTTCTGCACTTCGTTTTCTGTGTTCCAGTGCTCAGTTGGACCATGCGCCAGATTTAACATGCAAAGTCTGACAGAAATGTGTTGCAAGTCCTATGTTAAGGTGCACAAAAAAAAAAATAGGTGCACTCTGTCGAGGCAGGTGCAGGGAGCGCCAGATTAATGCAGAATGTGCGCCAGAAATCTTAAATCTTGTGCCCCCGGCACACTACACAGGCACAGTTTGCACTGTTCTTAGTAAATGTGCCCCAGTGTCTTTGCTCATTCACACAATATAGTATTGATTTATGCAATGTTGGCTTAAAGTTATACATACCACTGAATTAGAAGTGTCCCAAAACAGATGATGAAAGAGCAAAAGTTTGTAACACAATTTTTTTTTACAGATCCAAAATACTAAGGGACTTAAGGATTTGAGTCAGGTAATACAGCTGGTGAAACATACATGCATGAAGGCTTTATGCAAGTAAGTGATACATAGTAGTCTATCCTTGTTATAATTCAATGTTTTTGCTAGTTCTTAACATTAAAAACTTTAGAATAGTTTTAAGGATGTCACTTTATGCGCCATACAGGTGTTTTCCAGGATTTTAAAATGTTTAATAAGACATGGAGTTGCTATAAAACATAAAATGCTTATACTCTCCTCCTTCTATGCTCCTGTTTTCATATTGACTGCCTGTCACTGCTATAGATTGATACAGTGTACAGGAGCACCATCCTCTTAAACACACAAGGCCAGTAGTGATGGACGAGGCCATGGGGGAACAGGGGTGCCTAAAGAGGTGAATATAAGTTTTTTTTTATAAAACCCCCCCCCCCTCAAGCCATATATAAAAAGTTAGAAGCACAGGAATCCCCTTTAAACTTTCCTCTTATACCATCAGAGTTTGAGATTCAAAAGCAGATACCTCATAATGAATGGAGTAAGAGGAAAGTTTAAAGGGGATTCCTGTGCTTCTAACATTTTTATATATGGCTTGAGGGGGGGGGGGGTTTTATAAAAAAAACTTATATTCACCTCTTTAGGCACCCCTGTTCCCCCATGGCCTCGTCCATCACTACTGGCCTTTGTGTGTTTACAGAGGATGGTGCTCCTGTACACTGTATCAATCTATAGCAGTGACAGGCAGTCATATAGGAAAACAGGAGCATAGAAGGAGGAGAGTATAAGCATTTTATGTTTTATAGCAACTCCATGTCTTATATAAACATTTTTAAAATCCTGGAAAACACCTGTATGGTGCATAAAGTGACATCCTTAAAACTATTCTAAAGTTTTTAAATGAATTAAGAACTAGCAAAAAAACATTGAATTATAAACAAGGATAGAACTACTATGTATCACTTACTTGCATAAAGCCTTCATGCATGTATGTTTCACCAGCTGGTATTACCTGACTCAAATCCTTAAGTCCCTTAGTAATTTTGGATCTGTAAAAAAAAATTGTGTTACAAACTTTTGCTCTTTCATCATCTGTTTTGGACACTTCCTAATTCAGTGGTATGTATAACTTTAAGCCAACATTGAATAAATCAATACTATATTGTGTGAATGAGCCAAGACACTGGGGCACATTTACTAAGAACAGTGCAAACTGTGCCTGTGTAGTGTGCCGGGGGCACAAGATTTAAGATTTCTGGCGCACATTCTGCATTAATCTGGCGCTCCCTGCACTGCCTCGACAGAGTGCACCTATTTTTTTTTTGTGCACCTTTAACATAGGACTTGCAACACATTTCTGTCAGACTTTGCATGTTAAATCTGGCGCATGGTCCAACTGAGCACTGGAACACAGAAAACGAAGTGCAGAAATTTGTGTTGCATGATGCCTAGAGCAGCTGCACCACAAAACAGACACGTACACTCATCGGCCACTTTATTAGGTACACCTGTCCAACTGCTCGTTAACACTTTCTAATTTCTAATCAGCCAATCACATGCAACTCAGTGCATTTAGGCATGTAGACATGATCAAGACAATCTCCTGCAGTTCAAACCGAGCATCAGTATGGGGAACCAGCAAGTGCAGAGCTTGCTGCAGGAATGGCAGCAGCAAGGTGTGCAGTGCATTGCCCCGCACTTTGATGGAGAGACTCTTGGATCAAGGGCCTCGGTTCAAGAGGAGCGGCAGCAAAGAAGCCATCTCTCCAGAAAAAAAAATCAGGACAGACTGATAGTCTGACAAAAGAGATACAGGGCGTGGACTACTGAGGGACTGGGTAAAGATTTTCTATCTGATCCCCGTCTTCCATATGTTGGAACATCGGAAAACGCTTTTCGTAGAGACAGAGTGAGGCGCAAACATCCTATAGTCTTGTTCATGCCAATGTAAGCATCCGGCAACATTCATGTGTGAGGGTTGTCTTCAGCAAGGGAATCGGCTACTCTCCCGGTTCTTGCCTAAAAACACAATGAATAAGAAGGTACCAGAAATGTTCTCAGAGCAACTTCTCCAACATCCTAGAGCCAGGCAACCAATGCCTTTCCAGCATGATTGGAACCCTTCCATAAAGCAAGGTGATAAATTAATGGCCAGGGAACAAAACATAGGATTTGTCTAGCGGACTTACTCCATGACTGTATAATCAGGACGGGTGGAAAAACAACAACACTGCAGGAATGCATTTTCCATGGGTCTTTGTGTACAACGGGAGAGGTTCCCGAACTCCCTCTGTCAGTCAGGTCCGGATTCTATCTATTGATCATATCTGCTGTGATAGCGCTGGCATTAGTCGCGATTTACCTCGTATTGTGAGCTCTAGCGGTTTCCTTTGACAATCCAGCTTTCCACAATGTAAAAGTCTTGTCTTATAAGTATAGTGTGGCTACATGACATCATTTGGGATATTTCTTGACTAATAATAGTGTCAACCAATTAGTTTTCAGAGACTATGTGATAACAGCAGAAACAGGGTCCTTGCTCACCAGTCATACTTACACTCAGTAAAAGGCAATTCAAATGGAACATAGTAGAAAATTAAACAAATCTGTCATTACGAGCTGATATAATTCAAGTGTGGTATACAATGGTCACTCCCGCTACCACTGGCTTGGGTATGCAAAAGGTTTCATTTGTGCGGTGCCGCATGGTTTGCGGCGGGCTCCAGTTAAATTTTCCATCTTGTCCTAAAGAGGCAATTATGATCGAAAGTTGTTGAAGAAAGGAGAGTAATATAAGTTATGCTTTATATTTTGGTGGCATCTCGCGATAAATAAGGGTGGTGTTTGGTTGCAGGTTGGCACCGGCCACAAAGGCTTTGCCATCACTGTTATAGGGTTGTTTGTCTTTTTCTGTACACCGCCAATGTATGTATGTTGGGTTGACGGATTAATTTCTTCTCTGTAACAACCTCTTTTTATTATGATAACTCTGGGCATAAGGCAAACGAATCTAAAAGTAAAAGGGCACACACTGACATTTTACAAGAAAAAGAAAACAAAAAAAAAGATTGGCCTTAGAGTGGCTTAATAGATGGCACATGTGACCAAAAGTTTGGTTTTTTATCCATCTAAATAACTACAAGATAGGGAAACCAGTGAGAAGGCAGTGTAAGGTAGCTTGCACACAGATAATAGCCAGGGATCACCAATAACAGATGAAAAACATAACGTTATATATGTTCCCATACAGTGGGCCCCTGCTATTGGGTTATTCAAGATAAGAAAAGTTTCCCACTGTTAGACTAGATAATAGTTTAAATAGGTATTCCAGAAATATGAACGTCTTATACAAAAACCTATAATGCTATAATAATGAATATAACAAACCTCACTGTCAATAGTCACAAAATGAGCATAAATAGTTGATTTTATGAGTCACAAATGTTATGGGCTTTCTAAAGTCGGCTGGATTATCCACAAGATGGCCGCCACTGGAAACAACAAGGCCCAGATCTTAGGTCCCCGTAACAGCTCCTCGCTCTTATGCTCTGCTCCCACTTGATGATGTGTAATAGACATTTGCTCTGTTACCATAGTTATAATGTGTAACTGCCTCACTGCACATACCTCTCACCACAGCACTGGCATTCTGGATGTACTGCATCAAGCCGACTACAGCCAAAATAGTGATGATCAAATGACCTGCCCAGGAATGTGACCAGCGACCATTGTCTGTTCGGTGTCTGCCTCATGTCGAGAATCAATGGACTTAATTAAAGGGCCAGCAGCATTTCATTCTATTACAGTGTAGTCCACAGAATTTTTATGCTAAGAGGAGCAAAAATTTAACAAAGCTAATTAAATATTAGCTTATATTTTAAGGACCCTTGTTATAGTTATGCTTATCCGTAAACTCTTTTTCAAAATGAATAGATCTGCCTGCTTTCTGCGATATAAAAGAACAGTTTGCTACTTTCAAGGATGCCAAAACTCTGCACGTGAACATGGCCACGCAACACGCTAACGATCCTAGCTAGAGTCGTTTGCAATGACACAAACTAAAGGGATGTCCAAGGCAGATGTCTCTGAAATCTGAGCTCCAGAAAAAAGGTATTATTGGTCTATTTGTTGTATAATGCCACAGAAACCATGTACAGTATATGTATAAGCACTGTGTCCCATTTGTAAATGGGATTACCCTTTGTTTTCTGCATTTACCGTTATCAAAGAGGTTAGTATTTTAAATAATTCCAAATTTCCAAAAGTAAGACCAAGACCGCCATGGCAATAGGACCCCGCCTCAGCCCTCATAAGATATTGATGTAGTTTTCAAACTTAGCTGACACTATAAATACTGTTTGTTTTGCGGAGCATCTGAACAGCATGAGCAGATGTTACAACAGAAAACTAAAAATATATAATTCTTCATTTTATTGTCCAGAAAAAAAGGTAGAAATCTTTCCAGACATAATATGTCAAAATTCTCAGTTACTAATCGACTTTTACTGTTTTTTGTTGTTTTAACTTCCATTAATTATATCTTGGGATCAAGGTCTGTTAATTATGGCTTTTCCCACTGCCTAGGCACAGTTAAACATAAAGTAACTTCTGATACTAGGTGTAAAGAAAAGTAATATGCTTTTTCAGGTGCGAGTGTATAAATATACTGTATTTAGATGTTGGGACCTTGCACTTAAATATTAAAATTCCGCCCCCCCCCACCCCCCCCCCCCCTGATCTAAGTCAATCATCTCATTATGAGAAACAAAACAAAAAATAAGGTCTTTTAGATAGGTATCCAGCAGCTAGGTGTTGAATACTTGCTATTGCTATGGGATCTTCTGTCAGATTTGGTTAACATCAAACAGCACTACATCTGAGTTTGAATGCTGACAGTACCTTTACCAGCAGCAACCAGGAACACCATCAACTAACTCCAAGACATCACCAGATCTCCACCAGAACCAACACTTTATGAAAGACACCAGCGAACCAGCAATCTATCATCAGAACCCCTAGACCCCCTCAACAGCATTTGGCAAGAGAGGTGCTGCCGCAACTTCGCTTTGATTGTACAAAACAAAATGCTTCCTATAATATCCATTACTAGCTGGACCAGAGGGGCCACCAGCAGAATGCTAAAGGTACTGGGAACCCCTCCAGTGGCCCAAGAGCATTGCAGGAAGAACCACCAATGACAGATCAGCAGCACAACCACAATTGAGTTACAGTGGTGGCACCAACATCATCAGCTCCAGGCAATCACCAGCTAAACACACAGAACCAAAAACCTTGCTGCTGAATATCCATCAGGTAGTAACTTATATGTTTCATGAAAACTAGAGCAGCGGAAAAACATAAAGTTCAGAATCATTTACTTTTTTCGCTGCACATTTACCAGGAAGTATAGCAAATCTCATCAAAATAACAACTTTGCTTTGGAAAGTTCAATTTCAACAGTTGGAATATCGAATTGATTGTGGCCCCAACCTTGAAATAGCCTGGGATAGGGCAGCCATTATATCACTGAAATATGGACTGGACTTACAATCTGTGCAGACTCAATGTGGAATGACATATAAATTTAATTTTGCTTTAGAAAAAATACTAGTTCTGGAGGGATGCAGTGAATGTCAGCATCTGAAATGGCTGAATTTCGGTTGGTTCAGATCCTGCACCGTGTTTAGCTGGTGCTATGACAATAATTAATGATAATCATTCAGAATAAAAATATTTCTTCAACTGTAAATCAAGCCTAATCTAGTTCTCTAAAAGATCCAGTGTCTTTGGTAAAACGAACAATACAGATGCGCAATGTTACTGAGAAATCAGCGAATGAAAAAGCTGCAGTTATTAAATGTACCCTTATGCTGCAAATACTAACTTTGCACATTAGAAATTTACAACAGACGTTTCAATGTGGTACTTACTGAATTAAGATCCCTCCAAAGCTTTAACCACCATTAACAGGAAACCCAGTCCTTCTCTGAGTCAGCAATCTTATCAGCTTCAGAAAATAAATGAAAAGTGTGTTAAAAAACATAAAATATATTAAGGGGAATGTGTAAGCTATTTTTCAGACATCTAGAGTAATTTGCACAAAAAAATGTTTCATCAATATTATCAAGGCTTTTAGACCTCTTCTTACACTTTCCAACTAAGAGGGCATGACCTAAAAAAGGGGCATGGTCTGGAAAAGTAGACGTGGTAGGTGGTGGAAACAAACGGACCAAAAAAAAAGACTGTGGGGCACTGTGCGTGCACAAGTTAAGAGGTGTTAAGTGTCGAACTAACAGTTTTAAACTGTACCAGAATTTTATCATCACAGTGATAATATGGCACAGCAAAAAACTGTAGTCTCGACTTGTGCAATGCGGACTTGGACTATATTAATGCATTACCCCATTGTGCCAGAATTTATTTTTTTTTGGGATTACGCGTTTAGCATATGGATGATAATTATTTTTGTTTAGATTCATATGTCTTTTTTGAAAGGGTTTTATTTCATTTTTTTAAATTAATTAAGCCTTCATGGCAGTGGAACTTATGTCTGGGTGTAAGGGGTTGCACTCAGAGCCGTAACATGGGCACTTAGACTGTAACCCCCAGTAAAGAGTTCGCCAGACAGCCTCTCCCGACTGGTAAGAAAGACCAGGAATGTCTACGCTCATTGCAATTTTAGTGTAACACATCCTGCTGCTGAAAAGCGAATGGTAAAGTAAGGAGTGCACAGGCGTGGACTATCTTTGGGCTCCTGCGATCTTCCCAATCAGGGGACACTAAGGGAACAACTCAAATAATACAAATTGCTAAGACGCCCAATTCGATGAAAGCTGCTGTGACATTACAATATAGAAATACTTGGCATCAAGATACCCACCGATCACTGACGGCATTACCTTCTGTATTTCAGGTATTCGTGGACACATTATTCTGGGGATCCGTATCTGGTAAAGTTCATGTTTTAAGACAAGTATTATAGCTTGGATTGCCTTCATATTTAAAATTACAATAAATGGAAAATTAAAAAATAAGATTTGCATAATATTGAGGGCCAAGTTATTATTTATATTATATCATATGGGGTGATTCCCTAGCTTGAGCACCACTGATATGTGACATATCTAAGGAGTGACATGTATATACCTCTTATTAAAAGCTGTGTGACAGCAGGTAGCTGTCAGTTTCTGTTTGAATTGTCTTGTTGGCACTTTTCAATAAATATGTGGGTTTTAGTTGTGAGTTTGGGCCACTCTGTCTATAAATGTCGACATCACATGCCCTATGGCATAGAACGGGGTGGGCAATTACACATAAAACATATGCAAACGGGGCAATTGGTTGGCTCTACAGACTTGACTGGGAGTGCTCGGAAAGGCTTCCAGCTGCTCGTAATTCAACAGTGGGAGGGGAAGCATTCATGCACAGTGTAACAGCCTGTAAAGCCAAAGCACAGATGGGCTTTGGTGATGCCCCAGGAACCCTCTGGATCATTAGCTATAATTTTTAAAAAATGAGTTTAGAAGGAAAGGACCAGGGTAACAAATATAGGATCTATCACAGTTCACAACCCTCAAACATTGACATGGTTAGCAGTGTTGATTTGTGGTAGGAGTTCATAATGTTGAGATTGCTGGTTATAGAGCAGAAATGTGCCTGTATGGCTACTGAACAGTCTCAATCACAATAATTGACTATGGAGGAAAGTGTTTAAAAAAACAACTGTTAAGAAATTGATTGTACTACTTGAGAATTATGAGTTTTTATACACTGTGGGAGCGCACAAAAGTCACAACAAAGTTTTTTTTTTTTTTTAAAATTAAGTATTTCTAAATGGTCCAAGCTTAAGTTGAACACGTAGGTAGTAAAGACAAACCCATAAAAAAAACTTAAAGGTAATTTTGGAGCACCATTGTTTTGGTGTTAATCTAGTACATATCTTTCTTATGGCACCAACAGCACCTGTACTGTACTACACATGCTGTATCTGTCAGAACCAAGGTGTATACAGCCTTATAATACTACTGCAAAATAATTTCAGCTTCGGTACATAAGATTGCTAAATAAAATTTATACCCACCTGCTCAACTTGAAGTCCAGACTCCAACACAGTAGACTCTAGCCCCCACCTCGAGATTTATCCGCCTGAAAAAAGCATAAAGAAAAAGGCACAGTGTGAAATAGATCTGAAGTAAAATTAATAAAGAAATCAGATTGAGTGAAGCGAATAAAGTTATAGCACTCCCTCTTTACTGTCACACAGGAATATGCGTCAGCCAGCTTGCCATCCGTCAGAGCAATAATTATAGTAGCGTACTTTCCTCCTGCCTTCTCAATAGCCTCATTTGCCTATTCAAAATGAGTTTTCTTGGTTTGATTTAAATTCAAATTTCATGTGTGGATTCTTATTGATTGTATACTCATGACCTATTACCAACACGGATGTCCCAAAAATCAATTGATTTGAGATCCAATACATAGTTTCTACATTTAGCAGAGATGTACAAACATTGACCCCCACAAACACACAAAAAAGAGTGGCAAAAGAAAAACTTTTTTTGGATCCTCTGGTGAAAACTATAATGAACAATGGTGGCTGTGGATGGTTCTCTCAGAGTGTTTTTTTATCATGACAGAACATTATCAATCTAAGGGTTGTCCGTCACAACTATTAGCCACAGAACAGGAGCTAACTTTCTGATCAAGGGGCGGGAGATCAAGAACGGGGATCCTATGGTAGCTGCACTGGGACCTGAATAGCAATGGAGGCAGCCAGTCGACATGCATCCTGCTGCTATTTCATCTCTTTGGTCAATGATGGAGGTAGGAGTGCCATACTCCTATATCTCCGTCAGTTTGTAAACAGAGAATGTAAAGGCAACGCGATCGGCCACTGCATTCTATTGGAGTGAACGGGGGTACAATAGACTCGTGTTCTGTGATCCGTTGGGCAGCCATCACTGCATCCTCCTCCAATCAACAAGTTATATCCTTGTGTTACTGGATAACCCTTAACTATCATTGAATTCTAGTGAGTTTTTTCTCCATAAATTGTGCATGTATCTGGGAAGTAGGCACCTAACAAAGCTTCTCATCTGAAACAGCACTTCCAATTATAAAAAAATCTAGTCGTGGTCTGTGTCAGTTAAGGATGACGTTTAGTCACCAGATGGCGTCAGCTACATTTAGATTACAAAGAAATGAAAGCCACATGATTCTGGCTGCATTTGTGAATCACGGATCATTTTGATTAATTTGTCCTAAATTGTATTGCATATAATCAAACTCACACAGGTCATAATAGTATGTATGTATAATATATTTAAGTGGATATATTGTTTTTCCTACTGTTTTTAACGCAACCTCGAACCAAAAAGATAAACACCTGTTTTAATAATAATTCCTTTTTTATATTATATATTTATATATAGTTCCACAGAGTGCACAGACCTTGCCAAATCAGTCCCTGTCCTATGGGCTCACAATGTAATCACACAAATATAATGTTTGCATTAAAATGTCACAGTTCAAATCATACCCTTTCCTAGAATATCCACTTCTAAAATGCCCAGTCTCACAAAACATAATAGCAGGAATGTAAGTAGGAGAGGAGGGTTCCATAGACAAACTTGAAGGGGTCCCTTACCCCCTCCGAAAATATACATATTTGTTTACCTAAATTTATAAACTCATGACACCAGTTAAAAATTATTTAATAAAGAGGACCTGTCACCTGGACAGACGGCATAAAGTAAGCAGTTCCTAGTGCACAACCAGATGCAGGAGTGTTACACTGCTAGTGGTATCGGAAACCTCCAAAAACAACATAGCAGACATGTCCACTAGAAATGTCAAACCGTTCGTAAGAGGTCCGGCGTATTCATGAGGGGGTCGTCTGAGACGCAGCTCTTCCCTGACTGGCCAGCCCACCTCATAGGACGCCCTGAAGCCCCCTATGAACAACGCCAGACCAGTTTTAAGTATACGAAGGGGTTCAATAAGTGTTCGAAAGAAGCCAGAATTTTTTCTAATTTTTTTTTATTTTTCAACATAGTCCCCTTTAGAAGATACCACTCTCCCAACGTTCCCATTGTTGATTTAAAAGAATTGATAGTATTAAATGGACATGCAAATTTAAGTATGGGTTTGAACGTATTGGATAAACGGAGCTTTAAAGAAATTTCTGTGATAATCTACTCAGGGGGGAACTACAATAGGGGGGCCCTGCAGAAAATTTGTGGTTAAAGGGTTGCCCACAAAATCGTAATCCTAAATGATAAAATAACTTTTAATTATTTACTTTGCAATTGTATTATTTTTTTGGCTTTTTTTGCTCCGATTACAACTGCAGTACCCGTGTAAAATTTGACTTTTTGGGCGGGACTAGGAGCTGTCACATTATAATTTATACATAGATGTATAATTATAAGTAAGCGGCACCAAAAGATTTACATGTAACTTTTGATACCCAACAATACATAGCAAGGTGGAAGAGGAGCAGATGCTGCACGTTATGGTCCTGTGGGGCAATAGGCATTATATGCAATGAAGCATATTAACTCCTGCTTCACCACACATGCAGAATATTAACCTCACCAATTACATCAATTGTGTGACATGGTCAACGGAAATTAACCTTTATAAGCTACTACTTGGGGGCTAACATTAAGGGGTAATAAAGCGAGTTGTTCATCTGCCTAACTTAGCGTAAATCATTAGTAATCAGAGCCTGGATCATTATGGTGTGCACAGAGCAGGTTCAGTGAGGGTGTCTTGGAATCTTATCAGAGATAGAGGTGGCCAGGGGAGAGAGATTGGGAGGAGGATTGAATAGTGTGGGGGGATTCATATTTTTAGATGGTGCTGGGCAGCCACAAGCAGATTCAGTGGAGGGTGGAGCTCACATCAATATAGCAGCTGCAATACAGCAGGTTGGGTGACTGGGAAAAGCCACCTATCTGATACTTAGTTATGACTTGGTTTGGTTGGCAACCAAAAATCTAAACAGAGGGACTAGTGGAGGCAGCTTAGAATTGGATCTATGAAACACTACAGAACATCAAATACAGAATGTTATTTTGACATTCTGAGAATATACAGTATGTAAGAATTGGTTTTTTGGAGGAACACTCTTGAAGTCATCCTGTAATAAGCATGAAATCACAGGCTGAAATATACACTGTTGCAGCCTGAGGTGCCCATACACAATAGTAAGCACATGGAAATTGCCACTTACTGCAGGCTTTACCACCTATTTAACTATAGCAAGTAAAGGTGCACCCTATCACAACTAGTAAGTCAAGTGCATTACTTCACAAGGATGCATTATGTAGAGGTGCCATAATGTGTTAAAGGAAAGCTATCATAAAAATTAACCTAATAAACCACTATCTGTATGTTGTCCAGCAGCTTCATACCTTCCAGATCATTTCTTTCATGACCTGTATGACGGCATCATCCAGAAAATAAACTTTGAAGTGAGATGTAAATTGTTTGTATAAGTCAGGAGTGGAGATTTTAACACTGAAGTCAAGGACTCTCTTCCTTAGAAACCCCTTTCGCTGTAACTGATGGTCCTGCATCCAATTACCAGATCACCTGAAGTCTGATGCATGATGTCAATCACAGTAAAGAAGAGCTACCCACCTTGACTTTAATGTTAAAATCTCCGCTCTTTGACTTTATACCACCATGTACCATGAAGAAACAAAAACTAGAAGTGTACAGCTTGACAATTACTTGTAGCGGTTTATTAGGCCGATTTTTGATGACAGGTTCCCTTTAAAGAAGATCTACAATGTTGTCTTTTTGGCTAGTCCAAAATTTTATACCATAGTAGAGGTTGTGGAGTTAGCTGCTGTATACAGTAATACTGCACATGACCTTGCCACACAGTATTGTGCTGTAACAGTTACAAATGTGAAATGCAGTAACTACAACACAACTCTTTCACAGCACTAAGTTTGATGTCATACACCAAGCTTCAAATATGAAGTAGGAGTTGTAAAAGTTGAAAATGAGCCTCAATTTTCTGACCCACTGTCTCGGCTTTTTTCTAAAGTCAGGAGTCAGACTGGTAAGGCTTCTGCATTCTACTAAGAGGCAAGAAAGTCAAAACAAAATAATTGTAATTAACAACAAATACATAGGGATAAGAACATGAGAATTAGTATTTTGGCATATTCTGAAATGAATCAACAATCAAACAGATGCTGTGGTTCCTCAAATGTGACTTTGAGCTAAGAGGTTGTATGAGAGCACTGTGTTTTAAGGTCTTTACAAATTGTATCACTCATGTCTAAGGCAAATGTCGACATCAGTCTCAATATCACTGTAAGACTACACACCTGTTAATTCTGATAGGAAAAAGCAGCAGCAATTTTTGGAAGCAAAAATTTGTTAAACATATAAAAAGAACATACAGAAAGAAAGTTATATATTTATGCAGGTTTGTGGTGTTAAACATATGATTAGGCATGGGGTACAGGGTCAGTTTTTGCACGACTTTCACTAAAAAATGGATCATGGGGGGACGGCTAAGTGGGAGGGCCCATTTGTCAGAAGTAGCATATTGTAGCTCAATCTACACCAGGCCAGACCATCAGAGTTTGAGATTCAAAAGCAGATACCTCATAATGAATGGAATAAGAGGAAAGTTTAAAGGGGATTCCTGTGCTTCTAACATTTTTATATATGGCTTGAGGGGGGGGGGGTTTTATAAAAAAAACTTATATTCACCTCTTTAGGCACCCCTGTTCCCCCATGGCCTCGTACCATCACTGGCTTTGTGTGTGTTACAGGGATGGTGCTCCTGTACACTGTTCAATCTATAGCAGTGACAGGCAGTCATATAGTGAAACAGGAGCATAGAAGGGAGAGTATAAGCATTTTATGTTTTATAGCAACTCCATGTCTTATATAAACATTTTAAAATCCTGGAAAACACCTGTATGGGCATACAAGTGACATCCTAAAACTATCTAAAGTTTTTAATGATTAAGAACTAGCAAAAAAACATTGAATTATAACAGGATAGAACTACTATGTATCACTTACTTTGCATCAAAGCCTTCATGCATGTATGTTTCACCAGCTGTATTACCTGACTCAAATCCTTAAGTCCCTAAATTTTGGATCGAAAAAAAAATTGTGTTACAAACTTTTGCTCTTTCATCATCTGTTTGGGACATTCCTAATTCAGTGGTATGTATAACTTTAAGCCAACATTGCATCATCAATACTATATTGTGTGATGAGCAAAGACACTGGGCACATTTACTAAGAACAGTGCAAACTGTGCCTGTGTAGTGTGCGGGGGCACAAGATTTAAGATTTCTGGCGCACATTCTGCATAATCTGGCGCTCCCTGCACAGCCTCGACAGAGTGCACCTATTTTTTTTTTTGTGCACCTTTAAATAGGACTTGAACACATTTCTGTCAGACTTTGCATGTTAAATCTGGCGCATGGTCCAACTGAGCACTGGAAACAGAAAACGAAGTGCAGAATTTGTGTTGATGATGCCTAGAGCAGCTGCACCACAAAACAGATACGTACACTCATCGGCCACTTTATTAGGTACACCTGTCCAACTGCTCGTTAACACTTTCTAATTTCTAATCAGCCAATCAATGCAACTCAGTGCATTAGGCATGTAGACATGATCAAGACAATCTCCTGCAGTTCAAACCGAGCATCAGTATGGGAAGAAAGGTGATTTGAGTGCCTTTGAACATTAGTTTGTTGGTGCCAGAATGGCTATTCTGAGTATTTCAGAAACTGCTGATCTACTGGGATTTTCACGCACAAACCATCTCTAGGGTTTACAGAGAAAATCCGAAAAAGAAAAAACATCCAGTGAGCAGCAGTTTTGTGGGCAAAATGCATGTTGTTTGCCAGAGGAGAATGGGAAGACTGGTTCGAGCTGATAGAAAGGCAAAAGTGACTCAAATCGCCACCCGTCACAACAAGGTAGGCGAAGACCATCTCTGAACGCACAGTACGTCGAACTTTGAGGCAGATGGGCTACAGCAGCAAAAGACCACACTGGGTGCCACTCCTTTAGCTAAGAACAGGAAACTGAGCTACAATTTGCACAAGCTCATCGACATTGGACCAGTTAAAAATTAAGAAGAAGATTGTAACATGTTGTGCCTGTTTGATGATTCCCCGATTTACTGACCGACATCGGATGGAGTACGGGTGAGAATTGGCGTCAACCACACTGAAAGATGGATCCATCCTGCACTGTAGCACGGTTCAAGGGGTGTGCGTGGTTGTCATGGTTGTGGGAATATTTTCTTCTTGGGCCTCTTCCTGTGCCCCTTGGTACCCATGAAGCACGTTGGCAAAGCACAAAATGCCACCGTCAGTAGTCTTGTTGCTGACCATGTCCATCCCTTTAGAACACACAATGTACCCACATCTGATGGACTACTTTCAGCATATAATGCGCAATGTCATAAAGGCGACTATAGTATTTTTTTTTTTAAATACGTTGGTTTTTCCGAATCCGTCTGGTTGTCCCACGGCCACGTCCCCCAATTTCCGTTGCGTGCATGCCGGCGTCGATGCACCACAATCCGATCGCATGCGCCAAAAACCCGGGGCAATTCGGCGCAAATCAGCAATTTCCAGGAAACCAGACGAAACATAGCGATTCGGGCCCTTAGTAAATGACCACCTCTGTACTCATCTTTCCAATGCCCCTGCCCCCTTGCAGGTCCTCTTCTTGATCCCTCCACGCGGGCTACAATGTCGGCAAGACGCTGAAGTCATAGTCTGTGCGCCCCCAGCATGCACCGACCTGTCACTGCCAGTGGGACGGGATCAAGTAGTGTACCTGCTGGGGGGAGCCGTCTATACAGGGGATTAGTACATTAGACAATATGTAGGGGACTGACTGGCTATATAAAGTGGACTGTCTGGTTATATACAGGGACTAGCTGGATACATACAGGGGACTGGCTGGCTATATACAGTGCGCTATATATAGGGGACTGGCTGGCTATATACAGGGCCGTCTATATATAGAGGGTGGTCTCGGTTTATATTCGGTACGGCTTATACTTGAATATACACGGGACTTACAATTCTTACAATTTTCCTTAAAATACCATAAAGACTGTAATCTGATGTGGCCATTTATATATATATATAAACTATATATATATATATAAACTTAAAGGACACCTGTCATCAGGTCTCTGTCACTACATCTGAGCACATGTAGAGAGAAATGATATCACCCCTGTCCCCTCTCCCCTCTCCTCCCCCTGCTCATGTCTGTGTATAATGTATAGTAAAGCATGGCTAGTGTCTGTGCTGCATCTGCTGACATGCTGCATCCTCCTAATATACAGGTGAGAGACACAGACATCAGCTATACATGAATCTGACATGTTCTGCTTTAACATGGCTGCATGGGCGCCAGCACCAGGAGTGTCACATCATTATACAGGCTGTCAGTCATGTGTATAGGAGGATCTCATACACACAGGCTGCATGGGGCGCCAGCACCAGGAAGCACATGGAGGAGCCATTACACCTCACTTCATTATACAGGCTGTCAGTCATGCGTATAGGAGTATCTCATACACACAGGTTACAGGGGGCATGGCCTCCAGCACCAGGAAGCACATAGAGGAGCCAGTACCAGGAGTGTAATCTGGAAGAAAATGGAGAGAGAGGGGGTGCTCCTATAGTGCAATATCCTTCATTAATTATTGTGGTATGAGAGTATTAGTGGAACTACTAACCTGACGGAGTTTTGCTGACAGGTAGATCGCTCTTGGTTTTTATAAAACGTTGGCGTCCTCCTGCAGTTACGCTTCCGGTGTCAATCCTTCTCCTGCTTGGAAACACGACTCCGGATGGTACAATTTTCTCACAATGCTGGGGGGAGACAACAAAGAGCAACAGCGACTGTAAAAGACCAAGGGAATGTGAAAAAATGTGGTAAACCCAGATGTTTATGTTGCACATCTATAAAAACGGGTTCTGCCTTCATTTGCACTAGCACAAAGGAAAAATTCATTATAAAAACCGAAATGTCTTGCCAAAGTAAATATATAATATATCTGATAGAATGCAAAATATGCAATCTTCAATATGTTGGCAGAACAGTACAATCACTGCGCAGCCGTCTTAACAAACACCGGGAGAATGTAAAAAATAAATTTCTCCTACAAGGTGTTTCTAAGCACTGTGCCCTTTTCCACCGAAATAAGCCATTTCTTATTACTATTATGCCCATAGATCATATCCCAAACACGATACCTAACCGTTTCCAAACTCTCTGTAGAAGAGAAGTGTATTGTATGTTCAAATTGAATACGCTCTCCCCAAATGGACTTAATGAGATAAATGAAACCATTTAAGAGATCCATGAACCAGATGAAGCGCTCCGTTTGAGCGCGAAACGGGTTGTTCTAATAAGATTTTTATACCCCCTTATTTTACACAGAATAAATCGGACTCTATACTAGGTTGTCCAGTGCCATATTAATGCTCAACAAAGCACATATTCTTTATGTGTTATTCCACAAATAGTACCAGGAGTGTGACATCATTATACAGGCTGTCATTCATGTGTATTGGAGTATCACATACACATAGGCTGCAGGGGGAGCCAGCACCAGGAAGCCCATTACACCATTATACAGGCTGTCAGTCAAGCACTGGGGGTGTGTCTGTGTCTCCCACTAAATAAACTGGACAGCTGAATATGATATGACTCATTGGTCATCTCACAGGTCATTTGCATACAGCTTTAGTACCTGATTGCTTAAGTTTACAGGCATATAGTGACAATGACCGGATAGGGACAATGCTTTCTAATGGCAGTCTATGAAAATATATTTGGTTTTGGGGGTTAATTTGCCTTTCTTTAATCTTTTTTCAATATTTTGATAAATCAGACGCGGTGATACCTAATGTGTTTGTGATTTTTTTTTTCTTCACAATTTAAGGGTACTTTAACCCTAGATGGCCTGATCGTTCCTACTATACTGCAATACTACTATATTGCAGTATATGAGTATATTGCAGTATTTTTGCATAGGATTCATTACAATGAGCCACTGGCTCATAGGAAAGAATCTTCAGAAACAATGCAGCCTCGGGTCTGACGAAGAGATGAGGCTGTCATGGCAATAGATCATCACCCCCTTTCCCCTCCCCCCTGAGGACGTTCAGTGGGCTGACTGAAAAAAGATGGCGATGCCCATGTTTTAAGTGCCGCCAGCGTCTTTACTGGTGGCATACAAGAGGTCAACACCCGTGATCGGTGCAAGCACTATGCAATATGCAATATGCAGCAAAGCCCGTGAGCCCTCTTCATACACCCTTCATAGCTCTGTGGCAGATATATCCGTCGCAGAGCGTGAAGGGGTTAAAGGATGCAAAAAGTATTTGGAAAAGGTGAAAGGTCTTCTATGGAAAAAAATGTAAAAAAAAAAAAACTGCTAAATATTTATTTTTCATTTCCAATAATCATCATTTCATAATAGTCATGGATTATACGTTATAAATCCTGGCACACCCAGGGTTCCATGCGTAAATAATGTGCCTTTAACTTGGATTTTATATCTTTATTTGTGTAGAGTTTTTACCTGTGAACAGGTCTCAAACAGTTCACATTTACAATTAAATGGATTCACATTAGACATGTACACTCACCGGCCACTTTATGAGGTACACCTGTCCAACTGCTCGTTAACACTTAATTTCTAATCAGCCAATCACATGGCGGCAACTCAGTGCATTTATACATGTAGACATGGTCAAGACAATCTCCTGCAGTTCAAACCGAGCATCAGTATGGGGAAGAAAGGTGATTTGAGCGCCTTTGAACGTGGCATGGTTGTTGGTGCCAGAAGGGCTGGTCTGAGTATTTCAGAAACTGCTGATCTACTGGGATTTTCACGCACAACCATCTCTAGGGTCTACAGAGAATGGTCCGAAAAAGAAAAAATCATCCAGTGAGCAGCAGTTCTGTGGGCGGAAATGCCTTGTTGATGCCAGAGGTCAGAGGAGAATGGGCAGACTGGTTCGAGCTGATAGAAAGGCAACAGTGACTCAAATCGCCACCCGTTACAACCAAGGTAGGCAGAAGAGCATCTCTGAACACACAGTACGTCGAACTTTGAGGCAGATGGGTTACAGCAGCAGAAGACCACACCGGGTGCCACTCTTTTCAGCTAAGAACAGGAAACTGAGGCTGTAATTTGCACAAGCTGATCGAAATTGGACAGTAGAAGATTGGAAAAACGTTGCCTAGTCTGATGAGTCTCGATTTCTGCTGCGACATTCGGATGGTAGGGTCAGAATTTGGCGTCAACAACATGAAAGCATGGATCCATCCTGCCTTGTATCAACGGTTCAGGCTGGTGGTGGTGGTGTCATGGTGTGGGGAATATTTTCTTGGCACACTTTGGGCCCCTTGGTACCAAGTGAGCATCATTGCAACGCCACAGCCTACCTGAGTATTGTTGCTGACCATGTCCATCCCTTTATGACCACAATGTACCCAACATCTGATGGCTACTTTCAGCAGGATAATGCGCCATTTCATAAAGCTGGAATCATCTCAGACTGGTTTCTTGAACATGACAATGAGGTCACTGTACTCAAATGGCCTCCACAGTCACCAGATCTCAATCCAAGAAAGGTGATTTGAGTGCCTTTGAACATGGTAGTTTTGTTGGTGCCAGAATGGCTATTCTGAGTATTTCAGAAACTGCTGATACTGGGATTTCACGCACAACCATCTCTAGGGTTACAGAGAATAATCCGAAAAAGAAAAAAAATCCAGTGAGCAGCAGTTTTTGTGGCAGAAATGCATTGGTTGTTTGCAGAGGAGAATGGGAGAACTGTTCGGCTGATAGAAAGGCAAAAGTGACTCAATCGCCACCGTCACAACCAAGGTAGGCAGAAGACCATCTCTGAACGCACAGTACGTCGAACTTTGAGGCAGATGGGCACAGCAGCAAAAGACCACACTGGGTGCCACTCCTTTCAGCTAAGAACAGGAAATGAGCTACAAATTGCACAAGCTCATCGACATTGGGACAGTAGAAGATGGAACAGTTGCCTGGTCTGATGAGTTCGATTTCTGCTGACGACATCGGATGGTACGGTCAGAATTTGGCTTCGTACAACAACATGAAAGAGGATCCATCTGCCTTGTATCAACGGTTTCAGGCTGGTGTGGTGGTGTCATGGTGTGTGGGGAAATTCTTTGGCCACTCTTTCTGGCCCCTTGGTACCAATTGAGCATCGTTGCAAATGCCACAGCCTACCTGAGTATTGTTGCTGACCATGTCCATACCTTTTAGACCACAGTACCCACCATCTGATTGCTACTTTCAGCAGGATAATGCGCCAGTGTCATAAAGGCTGGAATCATCTCCAGACTGGTTTCTTGAACATGACAATGAGTTCACTAACTCAAATGGCCTCCACAGTCACCAGATCTCATCCAAATAGAGCTCTTTGGATGTGTGTGGAACGGGAGATCACATATGGATGGCAGCAGAAAAATCTGTGGCAAGTGTGTGATGCCATCAGTCAATATGGACCAAAATCTCTGGGAATGCTTCCAGCACCTGTTGTACTATGCCACAAAGAATTGAGGAGTTCTGAAGGCAAAAGGGGGTCCAACCCGGTACTAAGCTGGTGTACCTAATAAAGTGGCCGGTGGTGTATGACACAAATGTGGTGTGGGCACTTCTTAAATACCTGTGAAAGCAGTGTGCACCTAAAAGAATGTGCAAAGTCCAACAGAAAAGTGGCGACAGCCTAGTTTGGCATTATTTTGCTATTTTTTAGCAGTGTCTGTATAAGGTGTTATCATGCTGGCTTGCAGAACAAATGTAGAGTTCTACGGTTTCGGTGTTAAAAAAATTGTGTCACCAGAATTTTACCCCTCACAACGGTAACATAAGTAAAGTATTTAAAAGACCCATATCACCTAAAATGATCTGCCACTAAGCACTTATCAGTGCCTCGCACAACATCAGTGGCTTAGAAGCCCTGAAATAATGCAAATAATGTAATGATGCTTCACTTCTTGATGTATCTGATGCGCTGCGACCAGGCAAAAGATCCCCCAAAGAGTCAGATTATGAATAGAAGACTGCTTGCTTATCCAGTGCTGCCAGTGATCCATGCCTCCTTCTTTTGATTGACAGCTCAGTGTATCTTCATAAACTGCACATGCTCTCACCATTTCACACACACCCATGATCGGCAAACGGTGATGGGCGGAGCCAACATAGACAAAGGCGGATAAAGTTTGGTAAGATTTTACGATGGAGGAGGCAGATTTAAGCTGGGATGCCTGCGCTGCACTTTTCAAAAAAGGCACAGTGGGGATGAGTAAGGTTATTGTGCCTGTTCTTATGACAGGTTCCCTTTAAAAAGGAACAATTGAGCCCTATATAAAGCTAGAAAGGGACTTTCTAGAATGGGAAATGGTGTGGAAATGCCCTACTTAGTTATTAGGATTCTGCTGCTACTGCATTCGGCTCTGTGACTCATAAGTTTTTAGAGGACTAGTGTGGATCTTACTATAATAAAATGACAGTCCTACGGCTTGCACTTTATCACTGGCACTGTCAGCGGGATTAGAATAGCATCACTGGAATTTATGAGCAGGGCTACAACAAAAACTATGTCACAAACAACTAGGACTACAATACGATCTATTATAGCACGGAATAGCATAGCAGCAAGAAAAACTTGGCATCGGTAAACTTAATCATGAACCATATCCCTTAATTTGGCTCTGGCGACTGTTTTTAATTTTATAAAAATGAAGGGGTTTTGTATAATCTTGAGTAAGTTATAGGCCTAAACCCAGGCAAGGCTCTTGTTTGACAAATATAGTATACATTGTTAAGGAATTGAAATCAAAATCAATCAAAATCTGTACATATAACTCTGTGGGGGTCATTACTAAGGGCCCGATTCGGTTTTCCCACGTGTTACCCGAATATTCCGATTTGCGCCGCGATTCTCCCCTGAATGCCCCGGGATTTTGGCGGCACGCGATCGGATTGTGGCGCATCGGAGCTAGGCTGCACGCGACGGAAATCGGGGGGCGTGGCCGAACGAAAACCCAAGAGGATTCGGAAAAACCGCCGCATTTTTAAAAAAAGAAAAGTGTCAACGGAGCTTGCACTTACCTTCACTAGAATAGGCCGCGTGAACTTGAGTGCGTTCCGATGCTCTTAGCCAACAGCAGCGCCACCCCCCTGGTTGGACTAGAAGGAACTACCTTAGTTGAATCCTGGCCGGACCCGAATCCAATCCACCGCAGAACGCACCGCTGGATCGCGAATGGAGGTAAGTAAATCTGCCCTTGATTTTAAAGCAGCAAAGAGTTCACCTACACCAGTGATGGCAAACCTTTTAGAGACCGAGTACCCAAACTACAAAAAAGACCTGCTTAGTTATCGCAAAGTGCCCACAAGAAATTAATTTGTGATTTATACTCCCTTCTCTGTCACAGTTTTCATGATACCAGCTCCCTGAGGAGACAATCAATAAAGCAGAAAATATCACAGGTCGAGCTGTCCACTTTAAAATAGCTCTGTGCACACAGTCCTAGGTGTCTGGGACTGCAGGAATATACCTGGAGTCATCTCTGGTGATGGCCTGGAGTGCCCACAGAAGGCTCGAGTGCCACCCTCTGGCACCAGTGCCATAGGTTAGCCATCAACTGACCTACACTATAATTGAGGCAGTATTACCAAATACAGCCAAACATGAAGACACGTTATATTAAATTAGTATTAGCAAGTTGTATGACTTTTTTAAAGTAAAATAAAATTATATGTAAAGGGTCTCTATCAAGAAACTCTGGTCTGTATGTCAAGCCACGCACAAAGGGTCATGAAGCCATAGACTATGAGTCGCTGACCACTCTAAAAAATAAAATTCGTCAAGGGGAATTGGAGCGACAAAGCATTGTGGGTAAATTATATTTGAAGTACAAATTAATTGTGAGTTTGAGCAACTTATCAACTTAGTTGGATAAAAGCTGCACATGGACAGGCCTTCCCCTTGGCAGTTGAACCATGTAAAAAACTTTAGCATAGCAACAAACTTTTGCAAGTCTCCACTGCTAAGACCTGTTTTTTTTAAATTCTTAGACGCATGATCACAGTTAGAAATGAAATTTACTAAATTACAGTAGAACCTTTTGTAATGTTATGGTAGTAGTATAAAATATATTATTATAAATAAATTAGCCAAAAACATAATATCTAATCCAGAGAACATGAATCTAGCAGATAATTCAAATGATCAAGCCTGCTTCCTTTTTCCTGGTAATAATGTTTATTTTCAGGAAATAGGAAATTAATAAAATAATGTAAATCCGTTATTATTTTTAAAAAATAATACATGTGTGTAGAAAATGCAGTGTTCTGGCATAACTATTCTGTACTTTGTGCACAGATGTTTCTATGTATCAACTGAATGCTAAATGGTCTGGAAAAATATTTGTTGAATCTGCCCATCAAAATTGCCACGCCAACGTTAGCCTGGATTGATTTGGCAGACAATGAAATTTGCTGTGTATTAATAAATTTCATCAGCAGTGTACATATTTTGTTTTGCACTTCATAGTTTGCTATTTTGACATGATGTTTTTTTTTTTTTTAATAAAAATGAACGTAAATAATATATGAGCAGAAACTATAAAAATTTTTAAAAAAGTACTTTCATTTTGTTCTGCTAAATACCATTATATATCGGCTATATACATATATAATAATAATGTATAGACAAACTAAAATGCTACAAAATCTCATTGTCCCACTTATACTATGGTGTAGTCATGATTGCATAATATATTTAATTCTACAAATATTACTTATTAAGGCCCCTTCCACACTTGCGTTGCAGATCACGTCAGAGTTTGATCAGGGTGCGTCAGGTTTGGTCAGTGACTTTTGCAATCACGCGTGTGAAAAACGTACCATACAGTCTATGGAGACGCATCAAAAAACGCATTGCTGCACTCTTAGAACACATGCAAGTCCAACGCAATTTTCACTGCAAATGCTTTGTTTGATGCGCTTCTCCATGACTGTATGGTGCGTTTTTCATACGCGTGACTTGCAAAAGTAGAGCATGCTTCTGAGATTTTAAACGCGCGCTAAAGAAAGTGCGTTGTTGCTGAAAAAGATGCAAGTCTGAAAAAAGCCATTGTTACAATGGGTCAGAGTGCAATGTCAAGTTCTTGTCACGGCAAAAGCACGCACAGAACACCCACGCTATGAAAAACGCAAGTGTAGAAGGGCCTTAGTTGTCTGAAAAGGAATGGATCAAGGCCTCCATATCAAGCACAGGCTACGATGATGTAATTGCCATGTGACACACAATTAGAATAATAATTATATTGTACAGCTCTCAACTGATAACTCAGGTGTTTAGATTTTTTAAGAAAATATAATGAGAAGGGTTACAACATAATAACCCATGGGGAAAGTGGGATCACAACAGTGAAAATGGGGCGCAGTCCATTCTTCCTCACTATCTCTCACTATAAAGGTTAACAGATATATATTCTCAAATGTGCAAAATAATAGTTTCAAAAAGCAAAAGAAAAGAGGAGAAAATTAACGATAAATTGACCCCCCATGCTGGTAGGGTTTGCAAGCTTTTTATAAGAAGGTTGGCAGGGGTCTCAATTATTATATTTGGAAACTATTGTTATGTTTAAAAACACTGGTTGACACTTAGAATTGACCTAAATGTAAATTTCTTTATCATTAACTTTGACAGCTAAACAACACTACTAAACATTTGCAAGTGGCTTGGTTCATATCAACTTAATCCCCAGAAAGGTATGTGTTTTGCTGTGACCCTATGTAATCCGATTCTATTTTTTTTCAATAAAATGTTGGCTGAAACAAACAATTATCACATTTGCAGCTAATGCGGCAATCCTTGATGATGTCTCCAGTTGGAAAGGAGGTGTAACTAGTTCCTTTAAAATGCTCACTTAGTATCTACTCCTGGGGTGAGTTACATGTCTTTAAATGCATTTTGAAGTAAAAATTATATAGTATTCTGGTTTTGGTTCAAGACTCCATAAAGAAAAAAGCCCGAACACGTAAACACACCCCTAAGTGTCCCAAGCGTTACATGTATGTAATCTTTTTATCTTTAACATACAGTACAAACCAAAAGTTTGGAAAAACCACCTATCGCATTCAAAGAGTTTCGTGTACTTTCATGACTATAAAAATTGTAAATTTTTCTTCAATGAAGGACATCGAAAATATGTAATTAACACATGTGGAATGTCTTATCATTTACAAATAGTGTGAAACAAACTGAAAATATGTCTTACATTGAGTTTCTCATAAGTAGCCACCTTTGCTTTGGATTACTGCTTTGTACCCTCTTGGCATTCCTTTGATGAGCTCAAGAGGTAGTCACTGAAAACTGGTTTCACATCACAGTGTGCCCTGTGGAGATTTCCTGTTGCCATATAAATGGGGGTGGACCATCAGTTTTGCCTGGTGGCGAAAGTAGGTGGATCACAAGCGAGTGCCTAACGAGGTAGAAGTTTGGAATTGTATTCATTGCTAGAAAAAAGCACTAAGTAGGAAACCGAGTAGCCATCATTACTTTAAGAATGAAGGTCAGTCCAGTCCGAAAAAATTGGAAAAACTTTTGACGGTCCCCAAGTGAGGTGGTAAAAAACCATCAAGGGCTACAAATAAATGTTCCATAAGGAAAGGAGTCACCCTTGCTGCAGAGGAGAGTTTTTAAAGCAGCTCAGATAGAGACCAGGTCAGGCCACACAGTTCTGCAGCAGACACATCTTACTAACAACTGTAAGAGGAAACGTTAAAATAGTGCTTGGAACAACTGCTAAGGACAGACAAAAAAAGCACAACGTACTTTTTTGGGCTTAAGAACCAAGTAACGGCATAAGACCCAGTGGAAATCGTGCTTTGTTCATGAGTCAAATTTTGAGAGTATTTGGTTCCAACACCGTGTCCTTATGCAAACAAAGAAAAGGTTAACGAGCAGACTGCTATGCCGGGTTCCCACCGTGGAAGCATGGAGATGAGGTGTGATGGAGTGGGGGTGCTTTGCTGGTGGCCAACGCTTTATACAAAGAAAGGTCATCTTACACCGCATGTTCCACCAGTCTCTTGCCAGCAGCATCATTCCTTCCGGACTTGCGCTTGTTGTCACCACACTTTCTTATTTGATTAGTTTCCTGTGGCCCAGCCCCACCTCGACTGGTTTTCTCTTTCCCCCCCCATACCCGCCCGACCCCATTGCGGCGTTCCACCCCCTTCCCCCCTGCCCCCCTGTGTTGTTTCGTCCCCGTCTGGCCTTCTGTTGATCGATACCCAATGAATACACATACACCCCTCACCCTCCCGCCCCTCCTTGTGTCCCCCGTTTGTCACGCCGCCTCTGGCCTCAGAGGAACTGGCCTGGTCCCCTCCCTCCCCTGTCCTCCCACTGCGGCCGTCGACTCCCGGCACTTCCCCCCTCTCCGACCCCCCCCCCCCACCGACCCTGCACTACACACAACCACCCCGGGTACATGACCCACAAACACACACCTCTAGCCCTGTCACTTTTGTAGTCACCACCACTTGCGCCCATACCCTGCACCGGACAGCACCCTTTCTGTAATTGCAGTTGTGGACAATCTTGCCCAGCATGAAAATGTGCTGACATTATTTAAGCTTAAGAAAGAAGATGAGGCCAAATCATCACAAGTGAAAATATTCAAATAGTAAAGGGCGAATAATCGAGGAACGTATCATGTTTTTTACTTTGTCAGCACATAAATGTTACTTTCAGCGAATCAGTGGCTTGATATGTATGTTGGCCTTTGATGATTCCTCCTTTAACCACTACAAAGTCTGGCTTTCGGTCTTTTGTATATACCCCATATTACAAGAAAATACTGTCAATCACTGTGTATGAGCATGGGGGCAGGAAGAAGGTTTACCCTTTCTTACCTTTTCCGTCCTTATCATATCTTTCTCAAAATAGGGGCGGAGTTTCTAGTCGGCTACTTAAAGAAGAGCTCGAGGGTCTATGACAAAAAGTTGTAAAGAAGTTATCAAGATTTCAAGCAAACATACGGGGATATGTAAAACATACCACATCCAGGTAACATCTTGCCAATGTCTTTCCTCTGTCCGCAGAAGTAGCTTAGGAGGCCGGTATTTTCTCTTGTTTTTCTTTGTTTTGTTTAACAATCCTAGTGTGAACTGTGTGGGTTTTGGTGGGAGGTGGTGGCAGTGGTTGACACTAGGCCACAAACCCAGTCTGATTGAGTGGCCATCAAAATAACTCAACACACAGCCATTAATGTCCTAAACGGCTGCAAAAAGAATATTAAGTGAAAATGTGAAAAAAAAGTGCCCAATGGGGTCACATTACTTACCAGGTCAGTCGCGATCCAGCGGTGCGTTGTCCGGCGTGTATTGGGTATGCTGGGAGTGCACTAGGTCGTGCCGCCCGATATCCAGAGGTGTCGCTGCTGCCCCGTGGTCCGCCCAGAGCCACCTTCTTTGTCGGTTGCATGTAGTGTGATATTGCGAACAAATCTGTTTTTAAAATTCCGTGTTTTTTCGAATCCATCGGGTTGTTGTCTATGGCAATGCCCCCAATTTCGTTGGTGACAGAAATCGTCGGGAAACTGACGAAAAAAAAAAATGGGCTGAAGTTTTCGGGCCCTTAGTAAATGAGCCCAATGTGTCAATTATTTTGTGTGACCGCCACTAATTTCCAGCACTGCCTTTAAGTTGGTTTTGGGTTTCTGGGACTCGAAAAATTTGATCTATGCTTTGGGAGTATAAATACGGGTAATAAAGCTCATTTGGCAAACCACCACTCTTAAGTTACATCAAGCGGAGAACGTTGTAGAGAAGCCACACATTGGATTAAAGCCATGCCTAGATATGTAAGATGGCATATTTACAGATTCCTAAAATTTATCTAGGAGTGATAAACTGAAGTTCTTTAAGGACACAAGCAGGGGCTTATTATGTTTTAAGGGTTAATATACAATAAGTGCAGTGAAACATACAATTACTCAGATAAAAATGGTTACATGAAGTATACATAGAATAAGACATAAACAGTTATAAAAATAAAGGATAAAAAAGATAGCCTTAATAAATGAATAGTATCAGTATTTGACTGTTGGGATTCAGGGATAGATCATCAAGCAATGAGAATTCCCCAAATAATTTATTATTTTTTTTAACTTGTTTTCTTTATTTTTTCAGAAACATACATATTTGATAGCTACATAATTATAGTTGGTTGATTTTCCTCCCACCCCCAGCTTGTCACTGAGGAGGGTTGATCATATTAATATGAAATATACTGCTCCCTCCGTGAAGTCCATTTCAGGTGAATGGTTATAAAATCTCATAATTCCTTCAGAAAATGGTTGACAATGCCAATTTAGGGTTTTAATGTATACGGCTTAAATCAGGAGTGTTAGTCATGGCCCTTTACCCAAACAGCAAGAGTCCTGAAATTTAAAAGGCATTGAATCATTCCCTTGATCCTAACTGATTAGTGGGGCTACAGATTATGTCCCAGTTATTAAGAGATATGTAATTCCTTTTGTCAATTTTTACACTCTTGCAGGAATGAAGATATTACTTTTGAGCCTATGCACAGGACATGTGGTCTGGAGAGGGATGTGAACGGCCATACTTTCGCAAAACAGACTTGCATGCTTCAGTGAGCTTTAGTTCTCCCTCTCCCGTGGGCAACGTAAAGCTAAAGTATGAATTGGCAAACAAGGATTTGTTACCAATAAGGGTGAGTTTATGGCTGACTATGATTATAAAATATAATAACCCTAGGGAAGAAACTGAAACAAAAAAGTTCGATTTATTTTAGACAACACTCATTCTTTAGCACTTCTGTTAAGATGCGGCTCCACCCATATGGCATCCTTCGTTGTAACAGAGGCTGGCCTGGAATCATCTCAGACTGGTTTCTTGAACATGACAATGAGTTCACTATACTCAAATGGCCTCCACAGTCACCAGATCTCAATCCAATAGAGCATCTTTGGGATGTGGTGGAACGGGAGATTCACATCATGGATGTGCAGCAGACAAATCTGTGGCAACTGTGTGATGCCATCATGTCAATATGGACCAAAATCTCTGAGGAATGCTTCCAGCACCTTGTTGAATCTATGCCACAAAGAATTGAGGCAGTTCTGAAGGCAAAAGGGGGTCCAACCCGTTACTAGCATGGTGTACCTAATAAAGTGGCCGGTGAGTGTATGACACAAATGTGGTGTGGGCACTTCTTAAATACCTGTGAAAGCAGTGTGCACCTAAAAGAATGTGCAAAGTCCAACAGAAAAGTGGCGCACAGCCCTTAGTTTTGGCATTATTTGACTTTTTAGCAGTGTCTGTATAAGGTGTTATCATGCTGGCTTTGCAGAATCAACAATGTAGAGTTCTTACTACGGTGTTAAAAAAATTGTGTCACCAGAATTTTACCCCTCACACTGGTAACACTAAGTAAAGATTTAAAAGACCCATATCACCTAAAATGATCTGCCACTAAGGCACTTATCAGTGCCTCTGCACAACATCAGTGGCTTAGAAGCCCTGAAATAATAGCAAATAATGTAAATGATGCTTCACTTCTTGATGTATCTGATGCGCTGCGCAACAGAGTCAAATATCCCCCAAAGAGTCAGATTATGAATAGAAGACTGCTTGCTTATCCAGGCTGCCAGTGATCCATGCCTCCTTCTTTTGATTGACAGCTCAGTGTATCTTCATAAACTGCACATGCTCTCACCATTTCACACACCCCATGATCGGCAAACGGTGATGGGCGGAGCCAACATAGACAAAGGCGGATAAAGTTTGGTAAAGATTTTACTGATGGAAGGAGGCAGATTTAAGCTGGGATGCCTGCGCTGCACTTTTCAACAAAGGCACAGTGGGGATGAGTAAGGTTTATTGTGCCTGTTCTTGATGTGGCAAGCAAGTAGTACTAAATTGTTAGAGCCAACAGCAAGTATCTCTCAGTGGTGAGGGATCTAAAACAGGAATAGGAAACAGAAAGGCCACACAGAATTTAATGTAAGCCTTCGGGATAGGACAATACATCTAAGGTTTCTGAAAAATGCACTCACGGCCATCTACAATGTAACCTAATACAGGTAATATTAGACAGAAGACAGATACTAGCATCCAGCTCTGAAATACATGTTGGTCTCAAAGTAAACATGTTATGTATTCTTAAGAAAAAACTCTTCGCAATCAATTTTTGCCGCAGGGGTCCAAAAACAGGAAGCTCATAATAGTCTCTAGGACTATACTAAAATAAGGAACCTTTTCTTTGTTCGATGATACTTGATTTCTAATAACACGATAATAATGTCATAAGCAGATTGATGCTGATACAAACAATGTTAACTTCACATGCAGAAAAAACTTTCTAGGCTTACACCATTGGGAAATCATACAGGCTGACTTTATTTATGGGGTGCTATAAATATTTTATTGATTACTATACATACTTATACATATAAGCCAAAGAATGATGTCTGGTTACCAGTTGTAATAGTGAACGGAAACTGACATACTAAAAGGAGACCACTAACCCCTTAAGGGAATCCTACTTACAGACAAAATTAGCTACAGAAGGACCTCTCTGCCCAATGTGGACAATGGAATGCTGAGGGTGCTAATGATCAGCGGTATGGTTGTCCATAATTAATATTGATAATCCTTGTTCCCATATAGCCAAATGTTGAAACTCCAATTGTCACAGCGCAAAAACATTTGTATGAGGTATTAAAATGTAAAATATACAAGTACTGCTTAAATGCAAAGTCAAACTGAGTAAAACCTAAAAAAACACCCTTATTTTTCTTCGTCTTGTAACTCAGGGACTGCCTGTAGACTAATTTAATAAGCATTTAATACTTAACAGGAAGTTCCACTTGGCCTAGGCCAAGGTATCTACATTTCTCCTACAAACATACAGACAAAGATACTTCCCATGCATTTCAGCAATGACATTACGCTCGTAGGCTTATGGACATTTTTCAACTTCTTGTTACTTTCTTGATCTTAATAACTTGAATCACTACTGAATGAGATGACACAGAAACATCACATGGCTGGTTGATAGGATATGTCCTCAAAATGCAAAAGAGAAATTTCCTGTTACAAGTTTTTTTTTCTTATTTCAGGTAAAGTAAACCACAGATGCCAGAAGGAGGTAACCCACCTGTTGAACGACAAAAAAAGTTTCTAGTACTCTATAAATGAAGAAGGGAGGTGGGCTGGAACTTTCCTAGGACCACAATAAAGGGTCACTTTAAAAGCTTTAAATATAGTTGTTATGCATTTACAAATATTTCTAATCTCATTCCTGTCTGATTGCTGGTAGGCCCTACTATCTGGACTACACAGATCCCTGAAACAAGATATCTAAATCCATATGTATCATTAGCTGCCATTGCCTATTCAAATTCTATAATTTAAGTATTATTATAGAGCACCATTAATTCTATGGTCTGTACAAGCCATAGGGGTCACATACATAACATGAAGACATAAGACAGAACAAATGCAATTAAAATACAAAACTACGTGATTAGGAGACAAGCGGGAGAGGACACAGCCTAGTGAGCGCTCACAATCTATTTGGGGGGGAGATGGAGACCATAAGGTGAGGGAAAAAAAGCAGTGCAGTATTGTGTGTGTAGGTGATCTGATAGGTGGGTTTTTAGAACTATAAGAGCTGTCACATGAGCACAGTGATGTATCGGGGTCCCAATGGGGTTCTTGGCAATAACACAGTTTCTCACTTTACTGTGTTGTTGATAAAGGTTACTTTTTGTATAGTATAGATGTAAAGGAAACCTACCAGTGAGGAATCACAGTCATGGCCCAAAAGTTTTGAGAAGTGATTGAAATGTTAATTTTTTTAAAACTGAACTTTTCCCCAAACACATTTCAACTTCTTCAGGCCTTAAAATGAGCAGAACATTGTTTCAGTGATTGCTCCATTAACACAGGTGTTTGGGTGTGTGATTGTGGACAGGGATGGAGGAGATCAATGGTCATGATTAAGTACGAATCACACCACTGGACACTTTATAAGGAGAATGGTGCTTGGCCATCATGTTTCTCTTCTGTTAACCATAGTTACTCTAAGAAAACGTGCCGTCATGATTGCCCACCTGAACAAATGGCCTAACAGGAAGAGTCTCGCCGCCTACCAAGATTGCACCTCATAAAAATCTAGAACCTCATCAGAGGAATTTAAGGAGAGCGGTTCCATTGTTGCCAAAAAGGCCTCCAGGGTGCCCAAGAAGGACCAACAAGCGCCAGTGTTAAGCTCGGGATCGGATCCCAGCGAGTGCAAGACGCTTGCTCAGGAATGGCAGCAGCAGGTGTGAGTGCATTGCCCCGCACTTTGATGCAGAGACTCTGGATCAAGGCCTGGTGTAAAGGAGGGCAGCAAAGAAGCCAATTCTCTCCAGAAAAAAAGAAATCAGGAACAGACTGATATTCTGACAAAAGATATAAGGGCGTGGACTACTGAGGACTGTGGAAAGTAATTTTCTATCTGATCCCCGTACTCCTATTGTTGGGAACATCTGGAAAACAGCTTGTTCGGAGAGACAGTGTGAGGCGCAACATCACTAGTCTTGTCTCAGCCAAATGTAAAGACCTGCAACCATTCATGTGTGAGGTTGCTCTCAGCAAGGGAATCGGCTATTCCGGTCTTGCCTCAAAAACACATGAATAAGAATGGTACCAGAATGTCTCCAGAGCAACTTCTCCAACCATCCTAGAGCAGGCAACAATAGCCTTTTCCAGCATGATGGAACCCTTCCATAAAGCCAAGGTGATAACTTAATGGCCAGGCGAACAAAAATAGAGATTTTGGGTCCATGGCTGAAAATAGATCTTTATTCCCATTGGCTCCTTGTGTGTCTAACGAGACGGTTTTCCCCCCAACCCCCCCCTGCCCCCCCTTTTCTGGTACAAATGTCACCGGTTCCAGGGATTCTATTCTTATGTGATCATATTGCATGCTGGTGATGAGGGCCGGCTTCGGCATTAGTCGTCTCGATTTTTCTACCTCGGTTATTTTAGTGAGCTCCTCATGCGGTTTCCTAGTTGACCAATCTCGCTTTCCTCACCTGTCACCAACAGTTTGCTTGTCTCTATAGTTGTGTGTACCATGACTCTATTCTGGGATTTCCATTTTTCTTTCTGACCTTAATATTATGTGTCAACCCAATTAGTTTTCATGATAGCCTGATGTGTATACCCGAGCCAGAAACGGGTCCTTACAGCTCACCAGAGTCCAATCACTTTATACTTCAGTAAACAGGCAATTCATGGAAAAGTAGAAAATTAAACAATCTGTATTACAGCTATATACTTTCAAGTTAGATGGTGTACAATGCATCCCACTCCACCCGCATACCCCAGACTTTTTGGGCTGGTTGGGTTGCTAAGAAGGTTTCTATTCTTTGTGCTGTGCCGCATGTTTGTTTTAGCGCCCCCGCCGGCTCCGTAAATTTTCCATCTGTCCTCAAGAGGCCAATTATGGATCGAAAGTTGTTTGAAGAAAGGGAGTAATAAGTTACTGCTTTCATTTTTGGTGGACATCTCGCGATAAATAAGGGTGGTTTTTGGTTGCAGTTGGCACCGGCCACCAAAGGTTTGCCATCACTGTTATCGGGTTGTTTGTCTTTCTGTACACCGCCATGTACTGTATCGTTGGCGTTGATTCGGCTTTTTATCTTTTCATTCCCTGAGAGATAGCGCCTCACCTGCTTTGCACTCCATCGATCACTTGGGGCGGAGAGGTATGAAAGGCCGACACACCCCGACCAGTTTACACCATGTATCACTAATTGCGTTCTCTATTCTTTCTACTTGGGCACCCTGACCATTTTCCACGAAACAAGAAAAGAACACAAAAACGTGCCTTAAGATTGCCAGCAGGCGAGCTACATAGATGGCACATGTACCCCACCCATTGGTCAGCATGGCGTTGTTTTGCTATCCATCTAAATAACTACAAAGATAGGGGAAAGACCAGTGAGAAGGCAGTGGGTATGCTTGCACACAGATAAAGCCAGGGATCCACCAATAACAGATGATACTACACATAACGTTATATACTGTTCCCATACAGTGGTGCCCCTGACTCTTGGGCTATTCAGATAAGCAAAGTTATCCCATGTAGACCTAGATATAGTTTAAATAGGTCATTCCAGCAAAATATGAAGCATACAACGTCTTATACAAAAACCTGAATAATGCTATAATAAATGGAATATAACAAACCTCACTGTCAATAGTCACAAAATAGGAGCATAGACTAGGTTATGATTTTATGAGTCACAAATGGTTATGGGCTTTCTAAATGTAGCGGAGTATCACCAGATTGGCCGCCACTGGAAACAACAAGTACCCATGAATCCTTTAGTTTACCCGTACAGTCTCCTCGCTCTTATGCTCTGCTCCCACTGAATGATGTTAGATCACATTTTTGACTCTGTATCCATAGTAATAATTGTAACTGACCATGTCACTGCACTACCATCTCACCACACACTAGGCGCATTTGGAATGACTGCAGCAGACACGACTACAGCCACACATAGTGTGATCCAATGACCTGCCCAGGACATGTGACCAGCGCACCATTCGTCTGTTCGGCTGTCTGCTCTCCTGCGGCTAAATCAATGGACTTAATTAAAGGGCCAGCGCATTTCCGTATTTTATTACATGTATGTCCACAAGAATTTATGTCAAGAGGACCAAAAATTTTAACAACACTAATTACATATTAGTTATACTTTTCCAGGACCCTTGTCTATGCTTGTTTTAATGCTTATCTCGTAAACTCTTTTTTCACACATGAATCATTCTGCCCTTCTTTTTCGTGATATACAAGAGACCCTTGCTACTTCTCATGATGCCACATTGCCCACTGACCATCCCGGTGCCCCCGCACACACGCTACACAGACCAGTCTAATGTAGTCTTTGCAATGACACATTATATTTCTGAGCAAGGGTGCACAATGTCTGCATCGGTTCTTATTCGCTAGACTATGTTCTTATGATAGATTTCTGAGGTCCTCCAATCGAAAAAAGTGCTATTATTTGGCTCTATTTGTTGTATAAGCCCGCACAGAAACCATGACTACAGTATATGTATTTAAGCAACTGTGTCCCCCCATACACGTGTTAAATGGGATTACCCTTTGTTTTCTGCATTCCCTTTACCTGATCATCAAAGAGGTTAGTATTTTAAAAATTTCCAAATTCCATAAAAGTAATCCAAGATCCCGGCCTGACAAGCAATGAGGAACCACCGCCTCACGCCACTGGACGAAGATATTCAGCGAGTAGTTTTCACCAACATGTCTGTGGACACTATACAATACTTGTTTGTTTTGCTGGAGCATCTGAACAGCATGAAGCATGGACTGATTCAACAGTACAACTAAAAAATATATAATTCTTCATTTTATTGTCCATAAAAAAAGGTAGAAAATTTTCCTAGACAATATATGTCAAACTTCTCAGTTATCTAAATCACTTTTACTGTTATTGTATTAGAACTTCCATAATTATATCTTGGGATCAAGTCTGTATTTACTTTTCTTTCCCACTGCCATTAGGCCCAGTTCAAATAGTCCTTCTGATCGAGTGTCAAGCCAAAAGTCTCATGCGCCTATTTCAGGTGCTGTAGTTAAATAAATATCTGCTATTTAGAGTGGCTTGACTTCTCCTTCCCCCCTAATATTCCGAACAATACACCCCACTCTCCCTCCCCACCCTGCAGACACTCTATATCCATAACGACAGACATCAGTTTTTCCCTTAGATAGTATCCTCACTTTGTATGCGATAATACGTATCAGTGCTAATGATCTTTCTTAAATCTGTCACTTCAATGTCGCTACTACTATGGTTTGGCGCCTATGCGACAGTAACGTCACCAGCGCACAGCTACAGGACCACCTCAACTGCTATTGCTATGGGATCTTCTGTACGATTTGGTAAAACTTATCCCCAAACAGCCCCCACCCCCCCACTACAGCATGAGTTGACTGCTGACAGTACCTGTTACCAGCCAGCAACCAGGGAACACCATCAACTAACTCCAGCACATCACAGAGCTACTCCACCAGAACCAACACTTTATGAAAGACAACCAGCAGAACCAGCCACATCATCATCAGAACCCCTAGACCCTCAACAGCATTGGCAAGGAGAGGTGCTCGCAATTCGCTTTGATTGTACACAAACAAAATGCTTCCAGTAATCCATTATACTGGACCAGAGGGGCCACCGCAGCAATGCTACAGGTACTGGCAACCCCTCACAGTGGCCCAAGAGCATTGCAGAAGAACAACCAATGACAGCATCAGCAGCACAACCACTCAATTTGAGTAAAGGGTGGCACAACATCATCAGTCCAGGCAATCACCAGCTAAACACCAGAACCAAACACCTTGCCGCTGAATATCCATCAGGGATAGTAACTTATATGTTCATGAAAATAGAGCAGCGAAAAACATAAAGTTCAGAATCATTTATTTTTTCGTGCACATTTACCAGGAAGTATAGCAAATCTGCAAAAACAACTTTCTTTGGAAAGTTCAATTTAACAGTGGATATTGACATGATGGGCCCCACCTTGAACATAGCTGGGTAGGGCAGCCATATATCACTGAATATGACTGGACTTACAATTGTGCAGACTCAATGTGGAATGACCTATAACATTTTAATTTTGCTTTAGTAAAAAATACTAGTTCTGGGGGATGCAGTGAATGTCAGCATCTGAAATGGCTGAATTTCTGTGGGTCAGATCCTGCACCGTGTTAGCTGGGCATATGACAATAAATATGATAATCATTCAGACAATAAAAATATTTCTTCTTCACATGTAAATCAAGCCTAATCTAGTTCTCTAAAAGATCCAGTGTCTTTGGTAAAACAACATAATCCGTGCGCAATGTTACTGAGAAATCAAGCGAAAAAAGTGCTGCAGTTATTAAATGTACCCTTATGGCAAATACTAACTTTGCACATTCAGAAATTTACAACAGACGTTTCCATTGTGGTACTTACTGAATTATGATCCCTCCCAAAGCTTTAAATCCACATAACAGAAACACCATGTTCTCTGAGTCAGCAATCTTATCAGCTTCAGAAAAAAATGAAAAGTGTGTAAAAAACATAAAATATTTAAGGGGAATGTGTAAGCTATTTTTTCAGACATCTAGAGTATTTGCACAAAAACATGCTTTCATCAATTTATCAGGCTTTTAGACCGTCTTTTTCTACACTTTCCAACTAAGATGGGCATGACCCTAAAAAAGGGGCATGGTTTGGAAAAGTAGACGTGGTCAGGTGGGGAAACAAACTGGACCAAAAAAATAGACTGTGGGGACAGTGTGGTGCACAAGTTAAGAGGTGTTAAGTGAAATCAACAGTTTTAAACTGTACCAGAATTTATCATCACAGTGATAATATGGCACAGCAAAAAACTAGTAGCTCTGACTTTGCAATTGCGGACTTGGACATATATTAATGCATTACCCTCATTGTGCCAGAATTTATTTTTGGGATTACAGCGTTTAGCATAGGGATAATTATTGTTTAGATTCTATGTATTTTTTTAAAGGGTTTTATTTCATTTTTTTAAATTAATTAAGCCTCTATGGCAGTGGAACTTATGTCTGGGTGAAGGGGTTGCACTCAGAGCCGTAACATGGGCACTTAGACTGTAACCCCAGTACAGAGTTCGCCAGACAAGCCTCCTCCGCTGAGTGTAAGAAAGACCAGGAATGTTCTACGCTCATTGCAATTTTAGTGTAACAAATCTGCTGCCTGAAATGCGAAGGTACAAGAAAGGAGTGCACAGGCTGGACTATCTTTGGGCTCCTGCGATTCTTCCCAATCAGGGGACACTAAGGGAAACTAACAATAAACAAAATGCCTAGACGCCAATTCGATTGAAAGCTGTGACATTACAATATAGAAATACTGGCTCAAGATTACTACACGTCTACTGACGGCATTACCTTCTGTATTTCAGGTATTCGTGGACACATTTCCTGGGTATCCGTATCTGGTAAAGTTCAGTTTTAAGACAAGTATTATAGCACTGGATTGCATTCCATATTAAAATTAAAAATAAATGGAAAATTAAAAAATAAGATTTGCATAATATTGAGGGCAAGTATTTATTTATATTATATCATATGGGGTGATTCCCTAGCTTGAGCACCACTGAATATGTGACATATCTAAGGAGTGACATGTATATACCTTATTAAAAGCTGTGAAAGCAGGAGCTGTCAAGTTTCGTTTGAATTGTCTTGTGGCACTTTTCAATAAATATGTGGGTTTTAGTTGTTAGTTTGGGCCACTCTGTCTATAAAATGTCGACATCACTGCCCTATTGGCATCGAAACCTGGGTGGGCTAATTACACATAAAACATATGCAACCGGGTGCAATGTGGCTTGCTAAATGACTTGACTGGGAGTATCGGAAAGGCTTCAGCTGCCTCTGTAATCTCACACAGTGGGAGGGGAAGCATTCATGCACAGTGTAACAGCCTGTAAAGCAAAGCACCGATGGGCTTTGGTGATGCCCCAGGAACCCTCTGGATCATTAGCCTAATTTTTAAAAAATGATATTTTAGAAGGAAAGGACCATGGATAACAAAATAGAGATGCTCACAGTTCAAAACCTCAAACATTGACCATGGTTAGCAGTGTGATTTGGGTAGAGTTCATAATGCTCTGAGATTGCTCGCTTATGGCAGAAATGTGCCTGTATGGCTACTGAACTTTCTCAACTCACAATAATTGACTATGGGGAAAGTGTTTAAAAAACAATGTTAAGAAATTGTTGTACTACTTGAGAATTATGAGTTTTTAACACTGTGGGAGAGCCACCAAGTCACAACAAAGTTTTTTTTTTTTTAAAAATTACGTTTCTAAATGGCTCCAAGCTTAAGTGAAACACGTAGGCTAGTAAAAGACAAACCCATAAACAAACATTTAAAGATTTTGGAGCACCATTGTTTTGGTGTAATCTAGTACATATCTCTCTTATGGACACCAACAGCACCTGTACTGTACTACACATGCTGTATCTGTCAGAACCAAGGTGCTATACAGCACTTATATATACTACGCAAAATAATTTCAGCTTCGGTAACTAAGATTTGCAAATAAAATTTATACCCACCTGCTCAATCTTGAAGTACGAACTCCAACACAGTAGACTCTAGCCCCCAATACCTCGAGCTTATCAGCCTGAAAAAAGCATAAAGAAAAAGGCACAGTGAAATAGCATCTGAAGTAAAATTAATAAAAGAAATTAGATTGAGTGAAGCGAATAAGTTATAGCACTCCCTCTTTACTGTCAACACAGGAATCTGGTCAGCCAGCTTGCCATCCGTCAGAGCAATAATTATAGTAGCCGTACTTCTCCTCCTGCCTTCTCAATAGCTCTGCCATTTGCCTATTCAAAATGAGTTTTTTTGGTTGTTTTTCTCTCTTCATGTGTGGATTCTTATTGTTGTTTACTCCTGCCTATTCCACCCACGGATGTCCCAAATCCATTTTTGAGATCCATACATGTTTCAGCATTTCGCGAATGCACTAACATTGACCCCCACAAACACACAAGGTGGCAAAGAAAAATTTTTTCTTATGGATCCTCTGGTGAAACCTCATATAATGAACAATGGTGGTCGTGGATGGTTCTTCTCAGAGTGTTTTTTTATCCTGACAGAACATTATAATCTAAGGGGGGTCCGTCACAACTATTAGCCACAGAACCGGAGCTAACTTTCTGATCAAGGGGGGGGAGATCAAGAACGGGATCCTATGTAGCTGCACTGGGACTCGTAATAGCAATGGAGCAGCCAGTCGCATGCATCCTGCTGCTATATTCATCTCTTTGGCAATGATGGAGGTGGAGTGCCATACTCTATATCTCGTCAGTTTGTAAACAGAGAATGTAAAGGCAAGCGGATCGGCCACTGCCTTCTATTGGAGTGGCAACGGGGGTACAATAGACTCTTGTCTTGTGATCCGTTGGGCACCATCACTGCATCCTCCTCCAACAACAGTTAGATCCTTGTGTTACTGGAATACCCTTAACTATCATGAATTTTAGTGAGTTTTTTCTCCTAAATTGTGCAAATCAGAAATGCGGGAGTAGGCACCTAACAAAGCTTCTCATCTGAAACAGCACTATCAAATTATAAAATCTAGTCTGTGGTCTGTGATCAGTTAAGGAATGACGTTTAGTCACCAGATGGTGTTCAGCTCATTTAGATTTACAAAGAAATGAAAGCCACATGATTCTGCTGCATTGCGAATCAGGATCATTTTGAATTAATTTGTCCCTAATATTGTATTGCATTAATCAAACTCACACAGGTCATAATAGTATTGTATGTATAATATATTTAAGTGGATTATATTGTTTTTCCTACTGTTTTACTAACGCAACCTCGAACCAAAAAGATATAACACCTGTTCATAATAATTTCCTTTTTTATATATATATATTTATATATAGTCCACATTGTGCACAGACCTTGCCAAACAGTCCCTGTCCTATGGGCTCACAATGTAATCACACAAATATAATGTTTGCTAAAATGTAACGTTAAATCATACCCTTTTCCTAGAATATCCACTTCTAAAAAATGCCCAGTCTCACAAAACATAATAGCAGGAATGTAATAAGTAGAGAGGAGGGTCCATAGCAAACTCTGAATGGGGTCCCTTACCCCCTCCAGAAAATATACATATTTGTTTACCCTTACATTTATACACTCAGGCACACAGTTAAAAATTATTTACTTAAAGAGGACCTGTCACCTGTACAGACGCCCTAAAGTAAGCAGTTCCTAGTGCTACAACCAGATGCAGGAGTGTTCACTGCTAGTGGTATCGGAAACCTCCAATAATAACACTAGCAGAACTGCCACTAGAAATGTCAAACCGTGCTGTAAGAGGTCCGGCGTTTATTTGAGGGGGTCGTCTGAGACGCAGCCTCTTCCCTTGACTGGCCCAGCCCACTCACCCTCTATGAGCGCCTGACCCAGGCCCCCTATGAACACAAAGACCCCAGACCAGTTTTAAGTATACGAAGGTGGTTCAATAAGTGTTGAAATGAAGCCAGAATTTTCTAATTTAGTTTTTATTTTTCAACATAGTCCCCTTTAGAAGATACATTCTCCAACGTTCCCATATGTTTTTATTTTAAAAGAATTGAGTGCTGTATTAAATGGTACATGCAAATTTAAGTATGAGGTTTGACACTGAATATTGGATAAACGGACGCTTTAAAAGAAAAATTCCTGTTATAATCTACTCAGGGGGAACACACTAGGTGGGGGCCCTGGCAGAAAATTTGTGGTTAAAGGGGTGCCCACAAAATCGTAATCCTAAATGATAAAATAACTTTTAATTATTACTTTGCAATTGTATTAATTTGTTTTGGCTTTTTTTGCTCGATTCAACTGCAGATACCCCGTGTAAAATTAGACTTTTTGGGCAGGGACTAGTGAGCTGTCACATTATAATTTATACATAGATGTATAATTTATAAGTAAGCGCACCAAAAGATTTACATGTAACTTTTTGATACCCAACAATACATAGCAGGTGGAAGAGGAGCAGATGCGCACGTTATGGTCCTGGTGGTGCAATATGCATTATATGCAATGAAGCATATTAACTCCTGCTTCACCACACATGCAGAATATTAACCTCAATCAATTACATCAATTGTGTGACATGGTCAACGGAAATTTAACCTTTTAAGATACATACGTGGGGGCTAACATAAGGGGTAATAAAGCGAGTTGTTCATCATGCCTAACTTACGGTAAATCATTAGTAATCAGAGCCTGGATCATTATGGTGTGCACAGAGCAGGTTCAGGGCAGGGTGTTGGAAATCTTTCAGAGAGAGGTGGCCAGGGGAAGAGAGATTGGGAGGAGGATTGAAATTAGTGGGGGGATCCTCTTTACTTCTTGTTAGATGGTGCTGGGCAGCCACAGCAGATTCAGTGAGAGGGTGGAGCTCACATCAATATAGCAGCTGCAATACAGCAGGTTGGGTGAATGGGAAAAAGCCACTATCTGATTAGTTATGACGTGGTTATGGTTGGCAACCAAAAATCTAAACAGAGGGACTAGTGGAGGCAGCTTAGAATGGATCTATGAAAACACTACGAACATCAAATATCAGAATATTGTTATTTTGACATCTGAGAATATACAGTATGTAAGAATTGGTTTTTTGTAGGAACACTCTTGAAGTCATCCTGAATAAGCAGAGAACATCACAGGCTGAAATATACACGTTGCAGCCTGAGGTGCCCATACACAATAGTAAGCACATGGAAATTGCCACTTACATGAAGGATTTACCACCTATTACCACCTATAGCAAGTAGAAGGTGCACCCTATCATCAACTAGTAAGTCAAGTGCATTTACCTTCACAAGGATGCATTTGTAGAGATGGTGCCATTATGTGTTAAGGAAAGCTATCATCAAAATTAACGCTAATAAACCACTATCTGTATGTTTCAAGCGCTTCATCCTTCCGATCATGTTTCTTTCATGACCCTGTATGACGGCATCATCCAGAAAATAAACTTTGAAGTGAGATGAAATTGTTTGTATAAAGTCAAGGAGTGGAGATTTTAAACACTGAAGTCAAGGACTCTCTTCCTTGAAACCCCTTTCGCTGTAACTGATGGTCCGCTCCAATACAGATACCTGAAGTCTGATGCATGATGTCAATCACAGTAAAGAAGAGCTACCCACCTTGACTTTAATGTTAAATCTCCGCCTCTTGACTTTATACCACCACTGTACCATGAAAGAAACAAAAACTAGAAGTGTTACAATGCTTGACATTACTTGTAGCGGTTATTTAGGCCGATTTTTGATGACAGGTTCCCTTAAAGAAGATCTACAATGTTTGTCTTCTTGGCTAGTCCAAAATTTTATACCATAGTAGAGGTCTGTGGAGTTAGTGCTGTATACAGTAATACTGCACATGACCTTTGTGCCACACAGTAATTGTGCTGAACAGTTACAAATGTGTGAAATGCAGTAACTCAACAACTCTTTCACACACAAACTAGTTTGATGCAAACCCAACTTCAAATATGAAGTAGGAGTTGTAAAAGTGAATAATGAGCCTCAATTTTCTGACCCACTGTCTCGGCTTCTTTTCTAAAGTCAGGAGTCAGACTGGTAAGGCTTCTGCATTCTACTAACGAGGACAAGAAGTCTTAAAACAAAATATTGATTAGACAAACAAATACAATAGTGGATAGACATGAGAATTAGTATTTTGGCATATTTGAAATGAATCAACAATCAAACAGATGCTGTGGTTCCTCAAATGGTGACTTTGAGCTAAGAGGTTGTATGAGAGCCTGCTGTTTTAAGGGTCTTACAAATTGTATCACTCATTCTAAGGCAAATGGCGACATCAGTCTAATATCACTGTACGACTACCACACTGTTAATTCTGATAGGAAAAAGCAGAGCAGCAATTTTGGAAGCAAAATTTGTTAAACATATAAAAAGAACATACAGAAAGAAAGTTATATATTTATGCAGGTTTTGTGGTGTTAAACATATGATTTAGGCATGGGGTACAGGGTCAGTTTTTGGCACGACTTTCACTAAAAATGGATCATGTGGGGGACAGGCTAAGTGGGAGGGGCCATTGTCAGGAAGTAGCATAATTGTAGCTCAATCTACAAGGCCAGACCATCAGAGTTGAGATTCAAAAGCAGATACCTATAATGAATGGAATAAGAGGAAATTTAAAGGGGTTCCTGTGCTTCTAACATTTTTATATATGTGGGGGGGGTTGGGGTTTTATAAAAAAAAATTATTTCACCTCTTAGGCACCCCTGTTCCCCCATGGCCTCGTCCATCACTACTGGCCTTGTGTGTTACAGAGGATGGTGCTCCTGTACACTGTATCAATCTATAGCATTGACAGGCAGTCAATAGAAACAGGAGATAGAAGGAGAGAGTATAAGCCATTTTATGTTTTATGCAACCCATGTTTATTAAACATTTTAAAAATCCTGGAAAACACCTGTATGGCGCATAACAGTGACATCCTTAAAACTCATTCTAAAGTTTTTACAATGTTTAAGACTAGCAAAAAATTGAATTATAACGGATAGACTACTATGTATCACTACTTTGCATAAAGCCTTCATGCATGTATGTTTCACAGCTCGTATTACCTGACTCAAATCCTTAAGTCCCTTATATTTTGGATCTGTAAAAAAAAATTGTGTTACAAACTTTTGCTCTTTCATATCTGTTTTGGGCACACTTCTAATTCAGTGGTATGTATAACTTTAAGCCAACATTGCATAAATCAAACTATATTGGTGTGAATGAGCAAAGACACGGGGCACATTTACTAAGAACAGTGCAAACTGTGCCTGTGTAGTGTGCGGGGGCACAAGATTTAAGATTTCTGGCGCACATTCTGCCTAATCTGGCGCTCCCTGCACTGCCTCGACAGATGTGCACCTATTTTTTTTTTTGTGCACCTTTAACATAGGACTTGCAACACATTTCTGTCAGACTTTGCATGTTAAATCTGGCGCCATGGTCCAACTGAGCACTGGAAACAGAAAAACGAAGTGGCAGAAATTTGTTGTTGCTGATGCCGTAGAGCAGCTGCACCACAAAACAGACACGTACACTCATCGGCCACTTTATTAGGTACACCTGTCCAACTGCTGAACACTTTTAATTTCTAATCAGCCAATAACATGCAACTCAGTGCATTAGGCATGTAGAACCAGATCAAGACATCTGCTGCAGTTCAAACCGAGCATCAGTTGGGGAAGAAAGGTGATTTGAGTGCCTTTGAACATGGTAGTTTTTGTTGGTGCCAGAATGGCTATTCTGAGTATTTCAGAAACTGCTGATACTGGGATTTCACGCACAACCATCTCTAGGGTTTACAGAGAATAATCCGAAAAAGAAAAAAAATCCAGTGAGCAGCAGTTTTGTGGCAGAAAATGCATTGTTGTTTGGCAGAGGAGAATGGGAGAACTGTTCGAGCTGATAGAAAGGCAAAAGTGACTCAAATCGCCACCGTCACAACCAAGGTAGGCAGAAGACCATCTCTGAACGCACAGTACGTCGAACTTTGAGGCAGATGGGCACAGCAGCAAAAGACCACACTGGGTGCCACTCCTTTCAGCTAAGAACAGGAAATGAGCTACAATTGCACAAGCTCATCGACATTGGGACAGTAGAAGATGGAACAGTTGCCTGGTTGATGAGTTCGATTTCTGCTGACGACATCGGATGGTACGGTCAGAATTTGGCGCGTACAACACATGAAAGCAGGATCATCTGCCTTGTATCAACGGTTTCAGGCTGGTGTGGTGGTGTCATGTGTGTGGGGAAATTCTTTGGCCACTCTTCTGGCCCCTTGGTACCAATTGAGCATCGTTGCAAATGCCACAGCCTACCTGAGTATTGTTGCTGACCATGTCCATCCTTTTAGACCACATGTACCCAACATCTGATTGCTACTTTCAGCAGGATAATGCGCCAGTGTCATAAAGGCTGGAATCATCTCGACTGGTTTCTTGAACATGACAATGAGTTACTAGACTCAAATGGCCTCCACAGTCACCAGATCTCATCCAATAGAGCATCTTTGGATGTGTGTGGAACGGGAGAGTTCACATCATGGATGGCAGCAGAAAAATCTGTGGCAAGTTGTGATGCCATCAGTCAATATGGACCAAAATCTCTGAGGAATGCTTCCAGCACCTTGTTGTACTATGCCACAAAGAATTGAGGAGTTCTGAAGGCAAAAGGGGGTCCAACCCGGTACTAGCTGGTGTACCTATAAAGTGCCGGTGGGTATGACAAAATGTGGTGTGGGCACTTCTTAAATACCTGTGAAAGCAGTGTGCACTAAAAGAATGTGCAAGTCCAACAGAAAAGTGGCGCACAGCCTAGTTTGGCATTATTTTGACTATTTTTTAGCGTGTCTGTATAAGGTGTTATCATGCTGGCTTGCAGAATCAACATGTAGAGTTCTACCGTTTCGGTGTTAAAAAAATTGTGTCACCAGAATTTTACCCCTCACACGGTAACACACTAAGTAAAGATATTTAAAGACCCATATCACCTAAAATGATCTGCCACAAGCACTTATCAGTGCCTCGCACAACATCAGTGGCTTAGAAGCCCTGAAAAATAGCAAATAATGTAATGATGCTTCACTTCTTGATGTATCTGATGCGCTGCGACCAGAGTCCAAAGATCCCCCAAAGAGTCAGATTATGAATAGAAGACTGCTTGCTTATCCAGCTGCCAGTGATCCATGCCTCCTTCTTTGATTGACAAGCTCAGTGTATTTCATAAACTGCACATGCTCTCACCATTTCACACACACCCATGATCGGAAAAGGTGATGGGCGGAGCCAACATAGACAAAGGCGGATAAAGTTTGGTAAGATTTTACGATGGAAGGAGGCAGATTTAAGCTGGGATGCCTGCGCTGCACTTTTCAAAAAAGGCACAGTGGGGATGAGTAAGGTTTATTGTGCCTGTTCTTGATGACAGGTTCCCTTTAAAAAGTAACAATTGAGCCCTATAATAAAGCTAGAAAGGGACTTTCTAGAATGGGAAATGGAGTGGAAATGCCCTACTTAGTTATTAGGATTTGCTGCTGCTATGCCATTTGCTCTGTGACTCATAAGTTTTAGAGGACTAGTGTGGATCTTACATATAATAAAATGACAGTCCTCACGGCTTGCACTTTATCACTGGCACCTGTCAGCGGGATTAGAATAGCATCACTGGAATTTATGAGCAGGGCTACACAAAACACTATGTCACAAACAATAGGACTACAATAGGATCATATTACTAGCACGGAATAGCATAGCAGCAAGAAAACTTGGCATCGGTAAACACTTAATCATGAACCATATCCCTTAATTTGGCTCTGGCAACTGTTTTTAATTTTTATAAAATAGAAGGGGTTTTGTATAATCTTGAGTAAGTTATAGGCCTAAACCCAGGCAAGTCTCTTGTTTGACAAATATTATACATTGTTAAGGAATTGAAATCAAAATCAATCAAAATCTGTACATATAAACTCTGTGGGGGTCATTTACTAAGGGCCCGATTCGCGTTTTCCCTACGTGTTACCCGAATATTTCCTGATTACGTGCGCGGATTCTCCCCTGAATGCCCCGGGATTTTGGCGGCACGCGATCGGAAGTGGCGCATCGGAGCTGGCTGCACGCGACGGAAATCGGGGGGCGTGGCCGAACGAAAACCCAAGAGGATTCGGAAAAACCGCCGCATTTTTAAAAAAAGAAAAGTGTCAACGGAGCTTGCACTTACCTTCACTAGAATAGGCCGCGTGAACTTGAGTGCGTTCCGATGCTCTTAGCCAACAGCAGCGCCACCCCCCTGGTTGGACTAGAAGGAACTACCTTAGTTGAATCCTGGCCGGACCCGAATCCAATCCACCGCAGAACGCACCGCTGGATCGCGAATGGAGGTAAGTAAATCTGCCCTTGATTTTAAAGCAGCAAAGAGTTCACCTACACCAGTGATGGCAAACCTTTTAGAGACCGAGTACCCAAACTACAAAAAAGACCTGCTTAGATTATCGCAAAGTGCCCACAAGAAATTAATTTGGATTTTATACTCCCTTCTCTGTCACAGTTTTCATTGATACCAGCTCCCTGAGGACATCAATAAAGCAGAAAATAGTCACAGGTCGAGCTGTCACTTTAAAATAGCTCTGTGCACAGCAAGTCCTAGGCTGTCTGGGACTGCAGGAATATACCTGGAGTCATCTCTGGTGATGGCCTGAGTGCCCACAGAAAGGGCTCCGAGTGCCACCTCTGGCACCAGTGCCATAGGTTAGCCATCACTGACCTACACTATAATGAGGCAGTATTACCAAATACAGCCAAACATGAAGACACATTATATAAATTAGTATTAGCAAGTTGTTATGACTTTTTAAAGTAAAATAAAATTATATGTAAAGGGTCTCTATCAAGAACTCTGGTCTTGATGTCAAGCCACGACACGGGTCATGAATGGCATAGAACTCGACTCCGATCGCTGCCACTCTAAAAAATAAAATATCATTCAGGGGAATGGACGACAGATTGTGGGTATTAATATTGAAGGTACAATTAATTTGTGATTTGGCAGCAACTTTACACTAGTTGTGATAACAGCTGCACATGGACATAAGGAAAAGAAACCTTCCTTCCCTTGGCATTAGTTAGACCTGTAAAAAAACTTTATCGCATAGCAACAACTTGCAATTCTCCACTGCCACTGCTAAGGACCTGCTTTTATTTTAAATTCTTAGAGACGCTAAGATCCAGTTAGAAATGGAAATTTACCTAATTACATGTAAAACCTTTTGGTAATTTATGGTATGTATAGATACATAGTTATTATAAATATAAATTAGCCCAAAACATAATTCATTATCCAGAGAACTGATAATCTGCAGACTAATTCAATATGACAAAAGCCTGCTTTCCTTTTTCGGCTGGTATAACATGTTTATTTCATGGAATAGGAAATTAATAAAATAATGTGAATCTGTATTATTTTTTAAAAAATTAAAAACCATGTGTGTAGAAAATGCAGTGTTCTCACTGATCTTGCCCCCTAACCCCTTGTGCCACCCCCGACCCCCTTCTGACCCCCCCCCCCCCCCCCCACCCCCCCCCCCCCCCCCCCCCAAAAACAGGCTAAAAAAATTTTTTTGTTTTTCTATTGTACTTTTGACATTTGTAAATGATTTTCTATGGCTGAAAATATTTGTTGAATCTGCATCAACAAAATTGCCCATTTGGGCCCCATGCGCCAACGTTAGCCCTGGATTGATTTGGCAAGACAATGAATTGCTGTGTATTAATAAAGCATTTCATGCAGTGTACATATTTTGTTTGCACTTTCATTAGAATTTGCTATTTTGACATGATGTTTTTTTTTTTTTTAATAAAAAGAACTAAATAATACTATGAGAAGAAACTATGAAAATATTTTGTAAAAAAGTACTTTCATTTTGTTCTGCTAAATAACCATATATAATCTCGATCGGCTAGTAACATATCTATAATTATAGACAATACAATGCTAAAATATCTCATTGTCCCCTTTATTTAATAAGGTGGTAAGTATGATTGCCATACTATTTAATTCTAACCAATATTATTATTAAGGAGGCCCCTTCCCACACTTTGCCGTGCAGATCACGTCAGAGTTTGTCAGGGTGCGGCTCATTTGGTTGGTCAGTGACTTTTTGCATTCACGCGTTTAGAAAAACCGTACGCCTTACCAGTCTATGAGAAACGCAATCAAAAAAAACGCATTGATTGCACTCTTAGAACACATGCAAGATCCAACGCAATTTTTCCACTGCAAAATGCTTTTTTGATGATCTTCTCCATAGACGTGTATGGTGGCTTTTTTCATACGCTGCTTGCAAAAGTAGGCATGCTTGAGATTTATTATATAAATTAGTATTAGCAAGTTGTTATGACTTTTTAAAGTAAAATAAAATTATATGTAAAGGGTCTCTATCAAGAAACTCTGGTCTTGTATGTCAAGCCACGCAACAAAGGGTCATGAAGCACATAGACTCCTGAGCCGCTGACCACTCTAAAAAATAAAATTCTGTTCAGGGGGATTTGAAACGACAAAGCATTGTGGGTAAATTATATTTGAAGTACAAATTAATTTGTGATTTGGAGCAACTTATCAACTTAGTGGATAAAAAGCTGCACATGGACAGGCCTTCCCCTTGGCATGTGAACCATGTAAAAAACTTTAGCATAGCAACAAACTTTTCAAGTCTCCACTGCTAAGACCTGTTTATTTTAAATTCTTAGACGCTATGATCACAGTTAGAAATGAAATTTACTAAATTACATGTAGACCTTTTGTAATGTTATGGTAAGTATAAAATATATTATTATAAATAAATTAGCCAAAAACATAATATCATTAATCCAGAGAACATGAATCATAGCAGATAATTCAATATGACAAGCCTGCTTTCCTTTTTCCTGGTAATAATGTTTATTTTCAGGAAATAGGAAATTAATAAAATAATGTGAAATCTGTATTATTTTTTAAAAATACATGTGTGTAGAAGATGCAGTGTTCTGGCATACTATTCTATGTACTTTTGTGCACAGATGTTTCTATGTATCAACTGAATTGCTAAATGTCTGGAAAAATATTTGTTGAATCTGCATCAAAATTGCCCGCCAACGTTAGCCTGGATTGATTTGGCAGACAATGAAATTTGCTGTGTATTAATTAAAGCATTTCATGCAGTGTACATATTTTGTTTTGCACTTCATAGTTTGCTATTTTGACATGATGTTTTTTTTTTTTTTAATAAAAAATGAACGTAAATAATATATGAGCAGAAACTATGAAAATATTTTTAAAAAGTACTTTCATTTTGTTCTGCTAAATACCATTATATCATCGGCTATATACATATATAATAATGTATAGACAAACTAAAATGCTACAAAATCTCATTGTCCCACTTTATTAATATAGGTGTAAGTCATGATTGCCTTATATATTTAATTCTACCAATATTACTTATTAAGGCCCCTTCCACACTTGCGTTGCAGATCACGTCAGAGTTTGATCAGGGTGCGATCAGGGTTTGGTCAGTGACTTTTGCAAGTCACGCGTGTGAAAAACGTACCATACAAGTCTATGGAGATGCATCAAAAAACGCATTGCACTCTTAGACACATGCAAGTCCAACGCAATTTTCAGTGCAATGCTTTTTTGATGCGTCTCCATAGTCTTGTATGGTGCGTCTTTCACACGAGTGACTTGCAAAAGTAGAGCATGCTGAGATTTAAACGCGTGTTAAAGAAAGTGCGTGTGTGCGTGAAAAAAAATGCAAGTCTGAAAAAGCCCATTGATTACAATGGGTCAGAGTGCAATGCAAGTTCTGCACGTCAAAAGCACGCACAGAACACACGCATGAAAAACGCAAGTGTAGAAGGGGCCTTAGTTGTCTGAAAAGGAATGGGATCAAGGCCTCCATATCAAGCATCAGGCTTACGGGATGATGTAATTGCATGTAGATCACACAATTATAATAATAATTATAATTGTACAGCTCTCTAACTGTATAACTCAGGTTTGTTAGATTTTTTAAGAAAAATATAATGAGAAGGGTTACAACATAATAACCCATGGGGAAAGTGGGATCCAACAGTGAAAATGGGGCAGTCATAGTCTCTCACTATCTCTCACTATAAAGGTTAAAGATATATATCTCAAATGTGCAAAATAAAGTTTCAAAAAGAAAAGAAAAAGAGGAGAAAATTATAAGATAATTGACCCCCCATGACTGTTAGGGTTTGCAAAGCTTTTTAAGAAGGTGGCAGGGGTCTCATTATTATTATTTGTGAACTATTGTTATGTTTAAAACACTGGTGACACTTAGATTGGACCTAAATGGTAATATTTCTTTATCATTAACCTTTTACAGGACTAAACAATCTAAACATTTGCAATGGCTATGTGTCATATCAAACTCTGAATTCCCCATGCAAAGGGTATGTGTTTTGCTGTGACCTATTGTAAATCACGATTCTATTTTCTTTCAATAAAATTTTGCTGAAACTAAACAATCTTCACATTTGCAGCTAATGCTCAAATCCTTATGATGTCATCAGTTGAAAGGGGTGTAACTAGTTCCTGTTAAAATGCTCACTTAAGTATCTACTCCTGGGTGTGATTACATGTCTTTATGCGATTTTTTAAGTCAAAATTTATATAGATCTGGTTTTGGTTTCAAGAACTCCATAAAGAAAAAGCCTGAACACGTAAACACACCCTAAGTGTCCCTAAGCAGTTCATATTATGTAATCTTTTAGCAACAGACAGTACAAACCAAAAGTTTGGACACACCTTCTCATTCAAAGAGTTTTCTGTACTTTCATGACTATAAAAATTGTAGATTCACCCTGAAGGCATCGAAAATATGAATTTACACATGGGGAATTTTATAATTTACAAAATAGTGTGAAACAACTGAAAATATGTCTTACATTCTAGGTTCTTCAAATTATCCACCCTTTGCTTTGATTACTGCTTTGTACCCTCTTGGTATTCTTTTGATAAGCTTCAAGAGGTAGTCACCTGAAAAGGTTTTCACATCACAAGTGTGCCCTGTGAGATTTCTTGCCATATAAATGGGGTTGGGACCATCAGTTTTGTTGGGCAGAAGTCAGGTGGATACACAGCTGATGGTCCTACTGAGTAGACTGTTGGAATTTGTATTATGGCTAGAAAAAAAGCAGCTAAGTAAGGAAAAACGAGTAGCCATCATTACTTTAAGAAATGAAGGTCAGTCAGTCCGAAAAAATTGGAAAAACTTTGAAAGCGTTCCCAAGTGCAGGTGTAAAAACCATCAAGGGCTACAAAGAAACTGGTTCACATAAGGACCAGGAGTCACCTCTGCTGCAGAGGAGAAGTTTTTAACAGCAGCTCAGATTAGAGACCAGGTCAATGCCACACAGTTCTAGCAGCAGACACATCTCTACAACAACTGTTAAGAGGAACTGTTAAAATAGCTGCTTGGAAACCACTGCTAAGGACAGACAACAAGCACAAGAGACTTATTTTGGCTTAAGAACACAAGGAACGGACATAAGACCAGTGGAAATCTGTGCTTTGGTCTCATGAGTCCAAATTTGAGATCTTTGGTTCCAACCACCGTGTCTTTATGCAACACAGAAAAGGTGAACGAGCAGACTCTATGCCGGGTTCCCACCGTGAAGCATGGAGGAGGAGGTGTGATGGAGTGGGGGTGCTTTGCTGGTGACACTCTTTATACAAAATTGAAGGTATACTGAACCAGCATGTTTACCACAGTATCTTGCAGCAGCATGCTATTCCATCCGGTTTGCGTTTAGTTGTCAACACAATTCTACTTTTTATGATATTAGTTTCACTGTGGACAATACCATATACTTGTTATTTTACCAAAATTCTCACTCTGAGGAGTCTCAAAAAAATACAAAATGAACAAATGTTGTTGTTCAGTATGAATTTTTACTTTAACATCAAAGACATCATTGTGTAAAAAGTTTGTCAAGAAATATGGCATCAGGAAATGCATGTCACACATCAGTCATGTCATCACATGAGGAAGTCGAAATACAGGAAATTAACAAATCGGAGAACAAAGAGAATGTACAGGATATGCTATAGCACTGATCACTTTCTGTATTAATATGAGCATACTGAATCTGATTTCTGTAATGCAGTTGTGAAATATTGCACAGAATGAAAATGTGATGACATTACTTAATGCTTACTAAAGAAGATGCGCCAAATTCCTCACAAGTGAAAATATTAATATAGTACAAGGGGAAATAATCTAGGAACGTATCATGTTTACTTTGTCAGCACATAAATGTTACTTTCAGGAATCAGTGGGCATTGATATGTATGTTGGCCTTTGAGATTCCTCCTTAACCACTCACAAAGTCTGGCTTTCAGTCTTTTGTATATCACCCATATACAAGAAATACTGTCAATCACTGTGTATGAGCATAGGGCGCAGGAAGATGGATTAACTTTCTTATCCTTTTCCTTCTTTTATCATATCTTTCTCACAATAGGGCAGGAGTTTCTTAGTTAGGCTACTATTAAAGAAGAGCTCAGAGGGTCTATGACAAAAAGTTGTAAAGAAGTTATCAAATTTCAAGCAAACATACTGGGAATATGTAAAACATACCACATCCATGTAACATCTATGCCAATGTCTTCCTCTGTCCGCAGAATGTAGCTTAGGATGCGGTATCTTTCTCTTGTTTTTCTTTGTTTTTGTTTAACAATCCTAGTGTGAACTGTGGTTTGTGGGTGGCAGTGGTTGACACTATTGCACAACACCCAGTCTTGCTGAGTGGCCCTCAAAATAACTCAACACACAGCCATTAATGTCTAAACGGCTGTCAAAAAGAATACTAAGTGAAAATGTGAAAAAATTGTGCCCAATGGGGCACATTTACTTACCAGGTCCAGTCGCGATCCCGCGGTGCGTTGTCCGGTGCTTATTTGGGTCTGCCGAGATTCACTAAGGTTGTGCGCCTGATATCCAGCAGATGTCGCTGCTGCGCCGTGGTCTGCCAGAGTCCACCTTCTTTGTTCCGGTGCATGTAAGTGCTGATCTTGTGACACAAATTCTTTTTTAAATTCCGCTGTTTTTCCGAATCCGTCGGGTTGTCCGACGTCCACGCCCCCAATTTCTGTCCCATGACAGAAATCGTCGGGAAACCTGACGAAAGTGGGCGATTCATGCCCTTAGTAAATGAGCGTGTCAACGTGTCAATATTTTGTGTGACCGCCACTAATTTCCAGCACTGCCTTAAAGGGGTTGTCTGGGACTCGAAACATTTTGATCTATGCCTTTGGGAGTATAAAAATACCTACTTTCTGCTAAAACAGACTCTTCATTGCTTCCTTGGAGCTTTACCCCCCCACACACCCATATTTTGTGTGACCGCCACTAATTTCCAGCATTGCCTTAAAGTGGTTGTCTGGGACTCGAAAAATTGATCTATGCCTTTGGGAGTATAAAAATACCGGTAATAAAGCTCATTTTGGCAAACCACCACTCTTAAGTTACATCAAGGGCTGCACGTATGCTAGAGAGCCACACAATTTAGCACTTAAAGCCCTGCCTAGCTATGTAAGATGGCATATTTACTCTAAATTTTACTCCCACAGTCTTTCTACAAAATCAACAAAAATTTGGAAACTCATATTACAGAATACACGATTAGCTACCAGATTACCTAATAATTGATCTAGGAGTGATAAACTTAAGTTCTTTAATGACACAAGCAGGGGCTTATTATGTTTTAAGGGTTTAATATACATAAGTGCAGTGAAAACATACAATTCTAAGATAAAAATGGTTACATGTAATATACATAGAATACATACATAAACAGTTATAAAAATAAAGGATAAAAACAGATAGCCTTAATAAATGAATAGTATCCGTTATTTGACTGTTGGGATTCAGTGGATAGATCATCATGCAATGATGAATTCCCCAAATTATGAACAATAAGTATTTGCATAGCTACATAATTTATAGTTGGTTGATTTTCCTCCCACCCCCAGCTTGTCACTGAGCGAGGGTTGATCATATTCTAATATGAAATATACTGCTCCCTCAGTGAAGTACATTTTAAGGTGAATTGTTATAAAATCTCATAATTCCTTCCAGAAAATGGTTACAATGCCAAATTTAGGGTGTCTAGGCTTAAAATCAGGAGTGTTACATCATCTGGCCCTTTACCCAAACAGCCAGAGTCCTGAAATTTAAAAGGCATATGACATAATTTCCCCTGATCCTATCCTATCCTATCCTGTTAGTGGGGCTACAGCTTATGTCCAAGTTATTAAGAGATATGTAATTACTTTTGTCCCCATTGTTACACTCTTGCAGGAATGAAGCTCTTCCCTTTTGATCCTATGCACAGGACATGTGGTCTGGAAAGGGGTGAACGGCCATACTTTCTGCTAAAACAGACTCTTCATTGCTTCCTTTGAGCTTTAGTTCTCCCTCCCCCGTCGGCAACTTAAATCCTAAAGTATAATTGGCAAACAAGGCTTTGTACCAATAAGGGTGAGTTTATGGCTGACTATGATTATAAATATAATAACCATAGGGAAGAACACATGAAACAACAAGTTATGGCTTTATTTTAGACCACACTCAACTTCTTTAGCACTTCTGTTCCCCCCCAGGTCTTAACTTGCCCGCGGTCGTTGATCACCAAACCTGCGGGCACCCCTTGTTGAAGACCTAAAACCCATCCTGGGGTCCTACAATGCCAAATTTAGGGTGTCTAGGCTTAAAATCAGGAGTGTTACGTCATCTGGCCCTTTACCCAAACAGCCAGAGTCCTGAAATTTAAAAGGCATATGATATAATTTCCCTTGATCCTATCCTGTTAGTGGGGCTACAGATTATGTCCAAGTTATTAAGAGATATGTAATTCCTTTTGTCCCCATTGTTACACTCTTGCAGGAATGAAGCTCTTCCCTTTTGATCCTATGCACAGGACATGTGGTCTGGAGAGGGGTGAACGGCCATACTTTCTGCTAAAACAGACTCTTCATTGCTTCCTTTGAGCTTTAGTTCTCCCTCTCCCGTGGGCAACTTAAATCCTAAAGTATAATTGGCAAACAAGGATTTGTACCAATAAGGGTGAGTTTATGGCTGACTATGATTATAAATATAATAACCATAGGGAAGAACACATGAAACAAAAAGTTATGGCTTTATTTTAGACCACACTCAACTTCTTTAGCACTTCTGTTAAGCTGCGGCTCCACCCATTACTGGCATCCTTCGTTTGTATACAGAGGCTGGCAGTGACATCATGTCGACAGTGTGTGTGCCAGCTATAGTCTGCAACCGTCACTGTAGAAGGTGCTTCGTTGTAGATGCCGCATCACTATCAGTCTGCCAGTGTGCCGGCTGAACAAAAGTGCTTGAGAAAGTGTGTATGAGCTGTTATTTAATACCCCCAGAGGCATATTTAAAAAGTTTTCTGAACCTGGACAGTTCCTTTAACTGGAACATCACAGATTGCCAGACAAATCCTCTTCTACTCCTTTGTGACAATATAACTGAGCTGGTGAAGGTATGAGACCTAGCTTTGAACTCCAGTGAGTGAATGGAAGACTATAGGCAGAGCCAGCTAGCCCCAGGGCTCCTACCACTTTGCCCTTGAAGGGGA